>VKOC01047630.1:0-28917 GCA_009364415.1 Spea multiplicata
ATATACATAATGTTTTCCTACCTTTCCTCTGTTCTTTTTCCTCTTCTTCTTCTTTTGTCCTGTCCTTCCGGTGCAGTAAAGAAGGTGGGCGTGGCTTCAGTGCTGTGTGCCGGGATCTGACATCAAATCCCGACGCACAGCATCAGTTGCCGCGCGCATTGCAAGGGAGCAGGATCGGAGGTCTGTATTAGCAGACCTCCCGCTCCCTTGATTGATTTTAAGCCGGTTGGGGTGAGATTTTTTATCTCCCCAACCGAGCTTGCTCCTCCAGCGGCGGACATTAATGTCCGTCTCTGGAGGAGTGCCAGGAACACCCTGGACGGACTGCCCGCCCCCCCAGCTCCCCGTTAGGTACTGTGCGCACGATGTTAGGTCGTGTGCGCTCCCTCAAAAAGTTCTGTGCGCGCGCACAAGCGCACAGCTTAGAGGGAACAGTGCCTGAGATTGCTGTTAACAATTCATATATATATATATATATTAACTTTTATTATTTTTTTGTATAATTTTAGTGTGTTTTAGTGTGTAACTAAGTGTGTAATTAAATATATGGGATTTTTTAATTATTTTTAAAGGTTTCGGTCCAGAATTTTAATTTCGGCGCATCCCTAGAATAAATAGAACCATTTCATTTTTACTTATCCAGAATCCAGGCCCAGAAATGAGTGAGATGAAAGGTAAAGGTTTTGTGTCATTTACTTTATTTTAATCTGTATATCTTATTGAAGGCCATATTTTCTCACAATGAAAAATGAGTGCAGCCCCCGAACGTATACAATTCTGATGAAGTGGCCCACTGCAGAAAACCCCTGTACTAAGTGGTACATTATTGAAAGACATATTGCCAGATAAACCTAAAATTCTATATGGGGGGCTAGAAATATAGGCACAAAATTGGTAAGAAACCACAAAAAATATACACTGAAAAATCAAATTACTTAAATAATACTAAAGGTTTTTTATTAGTGCAGATATTGACAGCAGTGCAGTGACAGGAGAGAAATAAACATAAAACAAATGATTACTTCTCTGCATAAAAATGTGATATACTGTACCAGTTGTCATGTACCTGCAGCCTCCAATATGTAGGGTGTACTTCTAGACCCTTGCACAAACATATAGGGGAAAATTTTTTTTAAAGTATACTCTTTATTAATTTTCATCGAAAAAAAGGCAAATTACAAAAAAGAACAAACATATATACATAAAAGACTAAAATTTCACATACCTGTCACATACCTGGCTGCCGGTGCCTCTGGGTCCTCGGACCGGCAGCCGCCGAGGAGAAGAGGGAGACCTCCCACCGTGCCGCGGTAGCCGCAACCGCTGCGGAGAAGAGGGAGATCCCTTGCCGCAGCAGCTGCAACCGCCGCGGAGAAGAGGGAGACCTCCCGCCGGCACAGCAGCCTCAGCCGCCGCGGAGAAGGGGGAGACCTCCCTCCTTACCGCAGCAGCCGCAACCGCCGCGGAGGAGAGGGAGACCTCCCGCCTCTGCGAGACAGCCTCCACCGCCGCGAGGAAGAGGAAGACCTCGCAACTCCACACGACAGCCGTCGCGGCCATCTTGGGATTGGCGAGATCGTAAAATCCTAAAAGGAGCGGTAGTCTTTTTAGCGTCAGGTTTTTGAAATATTTGAGAGATTTCATCTTTCAGTTCTCCCCCAGAGAAATCCAAGTGATTTTTTAAGCAGTTTTTTTTTACCATAAAATATTTGAAAATGTTTCTGTTAGAAAGGTTATATTGTAGGTTTAGAGTTGTAAAGGGTATAATCTTCCCCTCTATTATTAAGTCATCCAAAAAGATGATCCCAGCTTGCTCCCACTCTGTGAGAGAAAGATCTTCAATCATAGATTCCAGTAATTGTATTTTCAGAGATTTAATTAGTTTGTCTTTTAAACCAATATTATTCTTTATTATGTACCATGCTGTAGTTATTTTACCTAGGATCGTGTTTTTCTTTTTAGCAGTCTTAATTATTTCAGAAGATTTGATCTTCCATATAATGTAATTTAAGTTCTTCATCTCACAGGCCTCAGATTCAATTTTAAACCATACTTGTTCTAAGTAGATATCTGATTGGGTCTTAGCTATATGTAGCAGTAGGCTAGCCTCATAATATTGTTTAATCAACGGGAAGCCCGTACCTCCCTTAGTTTTATAGGGGAACATTTAAGAAACATTTTAACAACTGGGAGAAAAACAAAATGGAACCCAATCGCAGACCGAGAAAGAACAGTGGAAAAATAGCCTGCCCTATAGGAAGGTGCCTACTAGGGCGAGGCATCACTGGTTTTTTTGCTCACTTTTTTGCAAGGATGTTTGTCTGTGTAAGTATGCTATTGTATGTGTGTATGTTAGTGAAAATATGTATTACTGTGTGTGTGTGTGTGTGTGTGTGTGTGTGTGTGTGTGTGTGTGTGTGTAAGGTCTTGCTAGGAATTTAACCTGGAGACTACTAAAGCCTTTCCCATTGTGTCTCTGTTGTAAGTTTTATGCTTAGCTGCCCTGGCTAAGCATAAACATTTAAGAAACATTTTAACAATTGGGAGAAAAACAAAATGGAGCCCCATCGCAGACTGGGAATGAACAGTGATAAAATAGCCTGACTTATAGGAAGGTGCCTACTAGGGAGGGGCATCACTGTTTTTTTGCTCACTTTTTTGTAAGGATGTTTGTCTGTGTAAGTATGCTAGTAAAATAAGTATTACTGTATGTGTGCGTGTGTGTAAGGTTTTGGTAGGAATTGGGGACTACTAAAGCCTTTACCATTGTGTCTCTGCTGTGAGTTTTATGCTTAGCTGCCCTGACTCTGCAGTACACTTCTGGAACAACTGTTCCAAGTTATTCACCTGTCTTGGTGCTAATTCGCAGCACTATATTAACCAGCCATTGCTGTACCTCAGTGCTACAACACTATTTCTGCCTGTTCTGCTGTTATGTTACCTGTAGCTTATCTGTTTTTTCTGCTCTCTTGTAGGCAAGTGTATTCCCATTCAAATGGGAATTAACCTAATTTTTACCCCCCAAAAAGCTACCTTTGAGAGTATTTGGTTTTATTGTAATCTTCATCCTTGTGGGATGGGGAGAGGGGTGTATAGGGCAATATACCCAATGGTTCTTCAATTACCCCCAACTTACCTAATCGCTATATCATATGATGCACAGGGTACCTTAACCTAGATATCTGTGATTGGGTTAACTTACATATTTAACTGAAATATATATTTCCCTAGTTAAACTATAAACTGTTTATATGGCTGTCACCTAAATCTGACAAGGGCCGTCTTAAAGGCAGCGCAAAAGGGGCAACTGCCCCTGAGCCCACAGCAATCACGGTCACAGGGGTCGCAACTGTGATTGGGCCTGCCATTCTAGGAGAAACTGGCAACGTTTGCTGCGTACCTCTGCACACTGTGCAAGCAACCTCTTGGAGTAGCATAAATGCAGCAGGGTCACATTATATTACATGACCCTGCTATGTTCTTGCTTTAACTGAGAATAAGTAAGTATGTGTGTGATAGCATGGATGTGTAAGTGGGGGGGGGGGATGGCACAGGGAGACTGTTTGTGGACAAACATGGGAAGTCTAGTCTAGGTGCTAGGCAGGTCCTGTGGATGCAACCTCGGAGCTGGGACAAGTCCTATGTGTGTGTGCAGTTTGGGTTCCAGGGCTGGCATGCTGGGTTTGCGACCTATGATCTATGTCTCCAATTTAGGGTTTCCATGTATTATTTATTTGATTTTTTACAGTCAGTTCAATGCCGAGTTTGCTTGTGATTTTTCAGTTTGTTTATACCTACCAATCTAAGTTTGTGTTATTTAGTTGCTCTATACCTACATTGCTTTGTTTCCATGTGTTGTTTATTTGATATAAACCTGAACTACATGAGAGAGGAAAAGAGGTGTTAAGGAGGGGGTAAAGCAAATGCTTGCCCAGGGTCTATGAATATCATAGGGAGCCCTGAACCTAACTACTAAACTTGTGCATTTGTTTTCATATGAATGTTATTTTTAATGAAAATTGCCTGTTTTGTGCATTTGTTCGAAACAACGATAAACAAGGGCCAACAAAACTGGTGAAAATCAACTGCAAATGTGCCGAAAATGTGTCATGATTCGTCCATTCGTTGCAACATGTAGCTGCCACTTTAAGCCGTTTCGATGCTCTTGATGAGGTAAAGTGGGAGGGAATGTGTGTAGGTGTCTCAATGACTGACGGGTTAAAGTAGCCAAAAAAATGGATGTTATGGCTGTGATTGATGGGTCCAATAACCTGTGGGAGTTTTTCCTTACTTTTTGTCAGTAGCAGCATTTACAAACTGATGGGAGTTGGAGTGTGAGACAGTGACAGTTAGTTTAGCAGAGGCTGAGATTAATGCTCATTGCTCACCTACCACACTGCAAGTTAATCAATAGTTTATTTAAGTGCATAAAATTTACTATTGTAGGGTGACATTGTTGCCCTGTTTCTGAGTTTAGTTGTTGAAAACAGTTGCCCATTTATGCTAATAGCAAAACCTTTCATTTGTGGACAAGTTAATTTTTGATTACCTTTCAATCATATCACCTATTATTTTTCATTGATTAATAAATATTGGTGAAAAAATTAGGCATTTTAATGGATATGCACACACAGTGACTGTCCTTCAGTTGTTTAAAATTTAAAACCTGTTCCTGAGTATTAGTCTAAGTTGCCCAGTCTAAGTTACGCTATATATAAATGTCTATGAGGAGTGATTCTAGTTTTCATGAACTGGGCAGAGATGGCAGCAGACGTGTACGAAAAAGTAGTAGTCAAGTGACCACAGGTATACCAGTCCCAAGTAGGCAGAAGTCTTTTTGCTACTAGTCAGAAGTTGAACCACCCCTACCACGAGTGGCATGCAGCAGCCCCAGCAGTACTGACGAACATCCTCAATATACTACTAGTGTTAAAATCCTTCCCACCCCACCTACCAAAGTAAGGAGCAGTTTTATTCACTGAGGGGTTAGGATCCAGGACAATGATAGCTTGCAAGCGATTTCACGGTAAAGCACAGAATAAAAGCACACTACCGGTGCAACCACTACCGTAAGCAGCACTATCCAGAGGGAAGGGGGGCAGCAAGCAGATTATAGTAGCAGACCTATTTTTGCCCTAGAAGATAGTAAGGAAGAAGAGGGAAGGTCTAGTCTTGTAGCAGCAGTTGACCTTACTGCGCCTTCTGCCCAGGTGAAAAAGATATGGTCATCTTTGATGATGCTGTTGATGAACAGCACCAGCAGCCGCTGGAGAGATATGCTTGTTCATAGTGTGCATGACATGTTGCACAAAAGGGGCATGCTAAGTGAAGGAGAGATACTGTGTTACTCCTCGCACCCGCCAGTCTCAGAAACCTATACTTACCAGGGCACGGTCCTCCTCTGGCCCTGCTGACATCAGAGGGGGCGTGGCTAGGCAGGGCGGGATGCTTGCTGCAATGATGTCATCGGAGGGGTGGAGCTTTGGGAAGGCAGTGGATTTTAAAACCAGGAAGTGCTCTCTCTAGTTACCCTGTTGTGGTCTTAGTGCTTCAGTATTGCTGTGAGTTGGTTCCTGTGATTTTGACCATTTGCTTGCCTGACCTCCCTCATGCTTAGTGATTTTGTACCTCTACCTGTGTTACCCGGTTATTTATTTGGCTCGTCTGACTACCCGCTCTGGTTTTGATCCCCAGCTTGTATGACTACCTGATTTGTGTACCGACCTGGCTATCCTGACCATCCTGATTGTGTTAACCCCGGCATTGCTGAGTTCATCTGTGAATCCTGTGCCACGCTGACTTCTACACCTTGTATTCTCAACTCATATCTACTATATCTGCTACACCTGGCCTCCTCATTGTTGGGATCATCTAAGTCCTGGTTGCTGCTCACGAGGGTCTCCTTTGGGAACGGTACTCCAGGTGGAAGAACTTCTGCGGTGAGTGCCGTGGTGTTAGCGGTCTTGACATACTGGAGTTGGGAATAGAAATTCCCAGCAGCAGTGGTAGTAGTGTCAGCTATATGTCCCATTTCCAATCCATTGCACCCATGCAGAGCAGCTGCACCAGACCCACCGGAGCATCACTCACTTGAGCAACAGCCCTTGATACTTTGGTGGGTGTGACCAGCCAAGCTCGTCAAAGTAGGGCCTCTGAGATGGTAAGTCTATCTTGAGGAACTGCTACTGTTTCATGGTACTGACCCTCTATGTTGTCTGGCCAGGCCTCTCTTGGCCCAGCAGTTGCTTTCATTGCTTTTCTCTGTGACAGGCAACATATATTGGAGCCGTCCTCCTCCACGGGGCTGCATCCACTTCCACTGTCTGCCTGCCCAGGCCCAATGCCCTACTACTTCTGGACCTCTTTGACCTCCCCTTACTTTAGGGGAAATTTTTTGTTTGTAATTTCTATAATGTTGTGGAGTGAATTCAGTCCTGTTCCATGAGGCTGCATGTTCCTACCACCTGCCAATGTCTGCTTGCCCAGAACTTTCTGTAATGAAAGGTTAGTCCAGAAGGTGTCAGGGACCTCCCGCTTTTGGGAACGGCCCCTGAAAATTGTTCCGAATGAAAAAAGGCCCCCCAAATTTTGTTGGAAACAAATGTTGATCTGGTTCCCCAAGAGTGAAAATGTTACCTGACTGAAATGATTAATGTAGTTCTAATTCACATTTAAACAAATGCAAATTAATTAATCTGTGAATTAAACAAGTTGCCTGCTTTTTACAACTGTTTTTTTGTTGGCTTTAGTGAATTTTCAAGTTAGACTTTTGTTTGACTTTTTCTGCTGCAAACTAGTATGTTTAGGCAACACTTGTAGTGTCAATCTTATTTGTTCTCATCTTGGTTGACTCTGACAAGGGGATCCCACCCCCCTGTGGAATCTCAATTTGAAGGCCCTTTACATACTTTGTGGCACTGGTCTGCCTTACTCTCTTGTACCTTGATCGTCCGCTCATCTGCAAATTATATTTAGACTGCAGCAGAAAGTCAACAAAGCCCTACCTTCCCTGTTGAGTAAGATAGGTACCGTAGGGCAGGACTGGGTCAGCAACAGGTTAACATACAAATCCATGAGACGAAGTCCAAGTGACGATACGGGAGGGATAAGAGAGGCTGGGAAGAAAGGAACTAGGAACTTGTGCAGGACTCAGGATAAGAATACAAGTCAAAAAGAAGGAAGGAACATGCTCCATCTAACACCACCAGCAGTAGGCCAAACTCTTAGTTATTATTTGAAGAATCATTGCTTAAAGGATCTATGTCATCCAGTAAAAGAAAAGCCAATGGCAGGCAGTAGTAGTGCTGCTAGGCCCACCAGCTCTATGTTTTTTATGGAAAGCCGAAAGCACAAGAACCAGCTTCGAAGTTAAAGGGTAGCACATCTAGTACTTCTACTAGCTCAGTGAGTAAAAAGAAGTGCATTTTGCCCGGCAGCATCTTCTTCTTCCACAAGCAGCATGCAAGGTGCCAGGCAGAGCATATTTGGCGGATCCCAATCCCAAGCAATTTTGTTCTTTCTCACAGAGGCTTTTTGTAGATAATCCAGCTCCAAAGACCCCCACCATCACTAGTACTGTGCCTGCGGTTACCACCAGTACCCCCACATCTTTTCCTCCTTAGTAGCACCACTTCATAATATTTTGTGAAGACAGAGAGAAAGCTGCATGTAGTGAAATGCCATCTAGCCTTAAAACTAGCGGGGTACCAGAGTAGAGCGAGACTGAGTAGTAGTCATGATATCACTCTTAGCTTCAGCCTAGCAGGAATTCCATTTGATCTAGCTAATAATGAACTTGACTATGAGCCATAGGAAGTGGAGGGGAGAATAGAGAACTGAGTGGTCAGTATTTTTTTCCCTGCGCCTCCACCTTCTCCACTACCATATCATCACCACCATCGGCAAAACCTACCAAATCTGGTAGAAGTAAAAACATTAGCAGTCCCACTACCATTTCTATGGCCAAAATACCTGTTTGCACTGGCACAGGTGCCACCACCAGCCCTGTAACTGGTGCCAATAAGAACAACCACTGTTACTAGCAGTGTAGAGAGCCTAGAGACAGAGAATGAGACCAATGTGTTTGCATTCTTGCTGCTGCTCATCCAACCAGAGCAGTAGAAGCAGCACCCAAAAGGGTAGAGTCTAAGGCTCTCCGTGCCCCAATTTGGGAGCGCTATGAAAGTGTAGAAGAACAGCACTATGGAAAGTGCAAACATTTTGGGAAGCTAATCAGCAGTTCTGCAATGAAGATTTACCTCAGCACTCAAGATAATGCTGTGTTATTGGGGAAAGAGACAGAAAAACGTAGGGCAGGCAGCATAGCTGGTGGCTGTGGTACTACTACAACAATTACTACTATCCCCAGAGAGAGTGTGGAAAAACCACAACAGATGTTTCAAAGCCAATAGCAGCTACAGCTAGTGCTGGCACCCAAAGACCCAAGCAGGTTAGAGCACTGCAACACATCCAGCCCACCCTGGAAGAACTTGCTAGCTGTAGCAGCAGGCTATCAATCATTCCTTCTCTATGCAGAAGCAATGGATGAAAAGCACACTTCTGAAATGTTTTCCCTTTGGGTGGGAGCAGAGGTGGGCACCAATGTTTATGTGATTTTTAATTTTACTGACTGAATATAACCGCGCTACAAAATCTGCTGGCGTTATATACATTCATATAATGTAATGTCTGGCTCAGTATAAAGTGATGGGAGTTATGATCTACTTTAGGGGATAACTCGCATCACTGTATACTGAGCCAGGCACCGATGGAGTACAGCATAACTCCCACCACTATACATTGAACAAGCCATTGACAATAGTGTAGTATAACTCCCATCACTCTCACACACTTACTAATGCTTACTCACCCTTCCCTCCTCTCCTTCCTCCCCCCTCACTTCCTGTCAGGATCCACCCTGCCTGCCAGGACTATGCACTAAGCATTCACTCTCGTGTTTTCCAACAACCACTAGTGGCCAACCTTCTCTCTCTGGAGCACCCAGACCTCGTTATTACAAGCAGCTGGGCCTTGTTACCTGGATTACCCTGCCTTTATAAACCTGCCCTGCCTTTCATTCAGGGCATTGAAGTCTGTGAAGCGTTTTGCTCTGGCCGGGTAACTGCCTTTGCATTACAGTGGCAGCAACCTATTGCTTTACTGTGTGTTTTGGCCCTGATTGTGTAAACAGTAATTTAAGGTAGTTTACCTGGAGTGATTTATTGCTTTGGTGAAAGGCAAAAATGCCTGCAACTATCAACTTTGTGTCTGATAAGTATGGATGACTAAGAAATTCGATAAAGATTGAAGTTCCTGAGAGAGAGAGAAGGAGGAAAAAGGTACAAAGTATTTCATAGAAGAGGTGCTAATTAAAACACTTGGGCTGGATCTTAAAGACATCTACTGTCTGCAAGACCAAGTAAAAGGTACATATGTAATAACACTACTGAACATTGGTGCCTGTCATAACATCTACAAGAGCCTTACAGGAAAGACAGATGACCCACAATTGGATAGACTGCGCTTCACGTTGCTGTATGGCGGTGAGGAAATCCCTCTTACTGTTCACATGTCCATATGTGTCTGATGAAGCTATCACAGCCTGGCTATTTCACTATTGTACCAAAGTATCGAACCCACAGAAGGTACAGAATGAGATGGGAATTTGGAACGGTAGGAGGAGGTTCTTTGTGCAGTTAAAAGAACACAAGGAAGGCGTTGGGGGAATAGTGCACCCATCCCCCCCCCCCAGAGTTTCTCCATCGGTAGCAACAGGGGATACTGTTTCTACCCTGGGATGCAATTCCTGTGCAGGAGATGCGGAGGCTATGGGCACACTCAGGCAACCTGCACAGCCGACCCTAGGCCCCTATGCAGGAACTGTGGAAAATGGGCCCACCTCACTGCTAGCTGTGACTAGTCCAAGCTATGCAATGGATGTGGAAAGCCTGACCATGAATATAAGGGCTGTCCTAGTAAGCCCCGGCGGTCCTGGGCAGATATGGCTGCTGGACAGCCTGGGAAATTAAATCAGGTCCAAGTAAGCCCTCCTCTACAGCTGACCCGAAGGAGCCTGTAATGGTGATGCCGCCACTGGATGATCCTGCTATGCTGGTTGCAGTAGCATCAGTAAACTCAAGTGATCAATGGATCTCTCCCCAGTGGTGGTCCTGCAGATCCCAATGTTTTTTTAAATCCCTTTGTAGGTCCTTCTACCAGCCATAACAGTCAAATTCCTGTGGGAGACCCTGAGAGCAGTCCTGACGAGAGAGGTGGAAAGTCTAGCAGTGAGATCTCGCCATCAAGTCCGGAACAAGCATTAACTACAGCTGTTGTAGAGGAGACCATCCGATCCCTACTAGCCATTAACTCTGCGCAGAGATTGCTCTGATGGAAGCGGATGTGGAGTATCCAGCTGGTCCTATGCCTAAGAGGGGGAGGTCTGACAGTCAATGCTGTTTGGCACCCCTTCTGGGGGCTGATGTGGAGGTCTTGGGAGACAACGCGGAGGAGGAATCTAAAGTAGAGTTTTCCGGGAGCCCTGGAGATGACGCAGTTGAATAATCAAAGCGGAAGTCAGAGCAAGAAGACCTTCCGGAATCATCTGTCTGGAAGGTGGCTAGGAACATAAAGAGCTGTGCAGGTGTTGCTGGGATGGGACTTTCTCTGTCTGATCCTTTTTTCATCACCGAAGGTGAGAGGGACGTTGATAAAAATGCACTAATGCTCTCACTGGATCTCACTGTTGCCTCAGCTTCAGAGGCAGGGTTCTTCAGTCTCCACATGAGTGTGGAGACCAGCCCCTACCCCCTCCCTCGCTCAATTAACCCCTACCCCTTGTCTTGCTCAATTAACCCCTTCAATGCCGTGTAGGACCTCCATTGCAGCATTGCAGGGGTTAATATTAGTCCCCACAAGCTTGTGGGGACTAAATATCAATCAATGTTGTGCTTCAATGGAGCATCAGCATTGAAAGACTTAAAAAGAAAATATAAAAAATAACACTGACCTGAAAGTCCGGGGTGCTTCCAGGTCAAATGCTGGGCTAGGCTGATGATGATCAGATCACTCCTGGCCAATAGGAGTGATCTGATCATTATGGCAGCCCCTGGATGACCCTGCCCTACAGAGAGAGGGGGTCATCCAGGGAAATTATGAAAAAACACAAATTATTAATTAAAAAAAAAAACCTAATCATTACCTGATCACTTTTCGTTGATTATTGATCGGTCTCCCTGATCAATGTCAGCGGCCTAAACTTGTCACTTACAAGTAATCTGATAAAAAAATATTTAAAAAAGTTTAAAAATTGCAATGCGCATGTTCCAGTTTTGACTCGACAATGTCTGAGAAATATGACTTATCTATACATGTGGGGTATCGCTGTACTCAGGGGGTATTACTAAACACAAATAAAGACCTATTTTGCTTTTTCACACATTCACTCAGAAAATTAATCATGGTGAAACCGCAAAGTGGATGTGAAAATGGTTTTCTTTTTTGTTAAACTAAATTTGGAAGGCGCCGGTGTGAAATCAGCTGCATGGGACAGGCCATTACGCCCCTAACTAGATTGCCTGGGCTGTCTAGTTTAAGGAAATATATAGTTTTAGGGGGTTAAAATGAAATATGGGACGTCTACCGTATCCCAGATGAGACATGGACCCAACAAACTGATCTGTCAAAATTCCATGTTTGAAAACTGAAATGAGCATGTTCCAATTTTGAACCAGCAGTGCCAAAGAGACATGCCCTACCCAAGTTGTGGCATGTCATTTTATGTACCCAGGAAAAAGAATACTGAAATACTGTGTTCGGATTAAATGGGTTTGTTAAAAATGAAATTTTACTGCAATGTTTAGGACAGACTGGCACTAAAATGGTTAAATAAAAAGTGTTAAAATGCCACAAGTAAAATACTTTGGGATGTCATCTTTCAAAAAATATATACTTTTGTTGAGCAGTTTTTCTGGCCCCTATTGGGGCGCAACTCCCAGGATACCACATTTAAAAAAAACCTTGTTTAGAGACGGCAATGCGCGTCTTTAATACTTAACCCTGTAAGTGTCACCCTCTACCCAGGCTGCGGAGCTGCATTTCTTTTGTTTCTCTGTCTTGCTGTGGTTCATTTCTGGATTTCTGTATGTTCTGTCCTGAACCTCTGATTCCTTGATTCCAGTCTTGCTCTTTGCTTCAGCTCTGTTTCCTTTATAAGGTGTGCCCCACCCATGTATTCTGTTTGTCTGTCTGCATTCTACAGGTATGTCTCTCTGATATGTGTTTGGATTTCATGTTTGGTTTATTAGTACTTCCATAGGCAGACTTTAGGACCCACTGTCATTGGAGTACTTTGGCATAGTGGTAGGCTAAGCATACTATGGCCATAACATGTGACAGAATCTCCAATTGTTATCTTGTAGCCCTAGGCTAGTCCTGTTTGGTCCTGTGGTTTCTTTGTATTCTAGTCATGTGTTACCTGGTAAGTCTTGTCAGCTCTGTACCTGGTTGTCCTGTCTTGTAACCCCGGGAAACAGGGTTCTGTTCTGTCATCATCCGCTGCTATGTCAGGGTGCAGATATGTGGCTGCACAACCCTAGATGCCCACCGGGAGAAAGCTGTCGCCTGCACCAGGCCCTGTCCAACTCCGCTACTGCACTGTAACTCCTGCACACAATCTTTGGGCGCTCTGGGTCTTTACAGTCGTCTGTATGGATCCAGTTTCTGACAGTAAGTGCCGAAATAAATGAAAATACCAGGCATATGAGGTGTTTCCAAAAACAGGACAAATATCCAAATACACTTTTGGAGGTTTTTTTTCCCATTTGCGCTGGTTATATTATGTTTTTATAGGTGAAACTGTGAAAATATTTCCCCCACATTTTTAGATATTTTTCATACTCAATGATGGTTTATATATATAATTATTATTTCAATAGAAAGCCCTACTTGTGCTGGAAAAAAATTATTTGTGTGGGTGCACTAATTGATAAGAGAGAAATTACAGATGAAGATAGATATGGCAAAAACACAAAAACGTCTCCGGTCTTTTAGCGCCACTTCAGTATCAAAATCCCGGTCCTGAAGGGGTTAATGTGCATCTTATGAATTTATATGCCTCACCAGTTAAGAATGAAAGAATATAAATTTTAGAGCGTATCTCCTTATTTGCCAAAGGTTCTTCCCCTCTAATAGTTGGAGGTTATTTTAATTGTATACTACCGGGCGAAAATAGAAGTGGAGGGGGTAAGAACCAGAAGGCAGATAAAACTTCTCGCCAGCGTAGAAATGTTATCATTGATTTTAAATTGAAAGATGCGTGGAGGCATTTAAAACCATCTGACCCTGGATATACATGGTCTGATGGCCAGGTCAGCTCCCACATTGATTTTATGTTGACCTCTACTGGTTTTAATCTCCAGGACATGTTTTGGAACATAATATATTCTCAGACCATAAGCTTTTAAAAACTAGCATTTTAATTCCTAATGAACCCAAAAATAGGAATGGTCTGTGAAAACTCAATGTATTACTAGAGGACGAACAAATCCGCAATAATTTGAAGGTCTCATATGGGTGATGGCGGCGCCAGAAAGACCCAAATCAGATTTTTTTTTTTTTTGGATTGGTGGGAAACCATCAAGTCCAAGATTAATAACTTTTTTATTATTGCTGGCAAAAGGAGGAAAAAAGAGGGCAAACAAGTTTTTAAATATCTTAATGTGCCTTTGCAAACTCTTTTCAAGTTGAAAGAGGCTGGTGTAAGCAATACTGACAAACTGATTTTTAATTTAAAGAAGGAGATTACATTTTTTTTAGATTTTAAAGGTAAAGAAATTATTTTTAATGCCCGGGTAAAGCACTTGGAGGAAGGGGAGAAGTGCTCTCGCTTCTTTATTAAACAAACATCTCAAAAGAGACCTAATTTTAGAAATGGAAGGCCAGTCCTCCATTGTGGGTATTCTAAACGTGTCACAAACCTTTTTAATGAGAAAGTCAAAGATCGTTCCTTTTTATTTGATACCTTGGGGGCCATAATTAAGGTTTTAAAATCTGATGATCAAGCGCATTTAAGCAGAAAGTAGGTAACCGAATTGCATGATGCAATTAAAAGCTTTTCTGCCGGAAAATCCCCAGGAGAAGATGGAATCCCTATTGAATTTTATACATGTTTTTGGGAACATATTTTTAGGAAAAATAACTGTCTCTTAACTCTCCTGTGCTTTTAAATCTGCCAAAGCAGTATGTCTTTTAGGAGGAAACAATACAATTGTATCACCTCCAATATTTTAGCCGGGTATTTTAGCAAATCCAAAGAAGTTGACTGCTGCTATATTATCAAAGGAAGAAACTGAGCAAGTGGCACAATACTCTCTCATAGAGTCCAGAAGGGTTTAGCAGAATGTATGTCGCCACATTCTAGCCAACTCTGAGAGAGATCTTGCATGGCAGGTTAACAGACCTCCTGCTCCCTTGACTGATTCTAAGCCGGTTAGAGGGAGATCTTTGATCTCCCCAACCAAGCCTGCTCCTCTAGAGGCGGACATTATAGTCCGTCTCGGCAGGGGTGAGCACCTGATGCTGGCCTGGTGGCACCCGGGGTGGACTGGGGTACGCTATTGGATTTAGCAGGGCAGAAATTTTAAGTTATAATGGTAAAATATTACAATTACGATACGTGATATAACATGCAAACAACTTGATTTTTCAACATGTTGGGGTTTTTTTTAGGCTTGCCTTGAAAGAAATCCAGTAGCCTTCCATCCCAAGATTGGCAAGGGGAAAACTGGTAACATTAAGCCACGTCATAATAAGGGATGTAACTGCAAGCGTTCTGGATGCCTTAAGAATTACTGTGAATGTTACGAGGTTGGTAATATAAATCTATTGACTTTATAATGATTTTACTTTATTACAGTTTTTAAAACAATTGTTTTGTGAACTGCAGTTATTAACTTTCCTGCTCTCATTGTTTTATAAAAGTATGAGCCAAATGGTTTTAAATTACTTGCACTATTAATCTACAACGTAATTGCCTTACAGGCAAAGTATGTTTATCTGAGTCTGGCCACAAAGGATTATAAAATGGCTACTGCAGATATGACAGCCCATCTATTTGCCCCGTGTGTTATTTTGGCCCCATTCCTTTTTGCATGTATTGCACCTCCATCGCTGTGTTTTACCCCCTCAACCAAAGGAGTATATTCACCGACTTCCGGAAGGATTAAGGGCTCACGGACCTTGTGAGCCCCTTGTGCGGATCACCCCCCCCCCTGTTTTGTGCCTGACTAGCGTCATATTCATGGAACCGCGGCAATGGCCGCCGACAATTGGAACTGCGTCACTACCAACACCTGTTGTCCCACCACGTTGATCTTTTGAGGTCACATTAAGCTTGTGGTGGTGGTACAGAGAAGGAGCACACTTGGGAGTCTTGGTTTTATTGCTTATCTTTAGGATCAGGGTTTATCCAGCCGCAGCTATGGAACTCTGACCCGCTTCTCGGCCTTTTGGCTAAGATCAAGTGTAGTTTCCCTTTGGACAGGGGGGGAGCTATGCTGATCCTCTGGCCTTAGGGCTGGGAATGCAATGGAGCCCGAGTGTTGATTTGCCCCGGCAGCAATGCTGGAGTCACCATGTGCGGTCTTGCACGCCGCTGCACATGGTGAGCGCACGATCGCACTGGCGGTTGCTTTGCACCACTTTTCCCCATGAACCATCAGGTCTTGGGGAGAAGATTATTTTTGAATCTGGCTAGGCCATTTTTATGGCCGCCCCTAAATTATTTTTCTTAATTTATTCATCACTTTGTGTGATCACGAGTGCCCATTAATTTCCCTTATTGATTTCACGGCTTTTGAAATTCACGGCGAGGCCCCCACTTTGAGTTGGCACACGATTTGGCACCTTCGTTTTTGGACACTGTTTCTTTTGATGCAGTGAAGCTGGATTTTGCTGGAGGAGGATTGGGAGCCTTTCGCCCCTTTCCTCTCTTCAAATAAGCCCAGCAAGGAGTCTTACCCTTCGGGGTGACTCAAGATCCGACCCTCCCATGGGGGGGATTTGTCTGGGTTCTCCTTGTGGGAACCCAGAATCGTATCTGGCTTCTGCTGCCTTACGGCACAGAGTGCAGCACCCAGGAGCACATCTCGGGCTCCAAAAAAAAAAAAAAAAAAAAATATGGAACTCTGACCCAGCCACTGCATGGACTATTCTTCACTGCTGTGATTATAGAGAACACTTTGCTACTAGAATATATTTTATTTGAATAAATGCTAATGAGCACACTACCATATATGGCTAATATATGCGTGCTCCTTTGGTGCTGCATTCTGTGCTCCGAAGAGGCAGCAGAAGCCCAATACGAATACTGGGTCCCCACAAGAGGAACCCAGACTGATTTCCCCCCCCCCCCCATGGGAGGGTCGGATCTATGGGACTCACCCCGAAGGGGGAGAACCCTTACCTTTAGGGAACTCCCATACGAGAGTAACCCCCTTTAGGCTTCACCGCCAAAAGGCAGTGTCCAAAACAAAGGTGCCAAATCGAAAAAACAAAGAGTGAACGTGGCCTCGCATAAAGGTTCAGTGACCGTGAAAACCAAGGAAAAATTAATTGGCACACGTGCTATCACACATTGTGATTAAATAAATAATAAAAATAAATAAGGGCAGGCCATGGCTGACCTAGCCAGATTCAAAAATAGGTTTCACTCCATGCCCTGATGGTGCTATGGAGGCAAAAACGTGCACTCACCATGTGCAGCGGCGTGCAAGACTGCACACGGTGCCTCCGACATTATTGTCAGGGCAATTTAAGCACCTCGGGCTCCATGCATTCCCAGCCCTAAGCCAAGATCAGCATAGCCCCCCCCCCCCCTGTCCAAAGGGGAACTACACTTAGCCAAAAGGCCGAGAAGCGGTGTTAACCGCTACCACTTTTGAAGAGATGCTGCTCAAACACTCAATCAGCTCAAACACTCAATCAGTCATTGGTATTGTCCTAGGTTCAGGATAGCTTTTAGATTAGGGTTAGTCTATCCCATGCATATTTTAGTATGAGAGAACATATTTCTCCTCATTTGAAATAAGAGAAGAGAGTAGCTAGTGATAAGGGGGGCAGGGAGAGGGTAGATAGGGTGAGAAGGGGGGGAGGGTAGATAGTGAGAAGGGGGAGTAGGGATAAAAGTAACAAAAGGGGGTAGTAAGTATATTGAAATAAAGAGTTGGAAGGAATGAATTAATATGTGGATGAATTGTGTGAATGAGTAAGAGAATGAATTAATCCACGTGTGGATGAATTGTGTGAATGAGTGAAATAATGAATTCATGTGTGGATGAATTGCTTTAATTTGTGAGCTGGGCTGTTTGGGGACAAAGTTGTCTCACTCTGGACTGTAATTTGTGTAATCTGAGCGCTGGTCAGGTTATAAGTGGGGAATGTGGACGCCAGGGCTGGCTTTGGGGTATGCAACCTGTGATCTATGCCTGTAATTTAGGGGGTTTCTATCTTTAATGCTGAGTTTATATGTGATTTCCAGTTGATTTATACTGCAAAGCTGGGTTTATGTGTTGTTCTGTTAATCCATATCTGCTATGCTATGTTTCCAAACATTATTTATATATACCTGCAAATATAGGGTTTGTATGTCTTATTCAGTTAATTTATACATGTATGATCTGACGGGGGGAAAATGCTGCCCCCCCCCCCCAGATTTTTAGGGGTTCCTATGCCCATGATTATACTTCTGTCTTTTCTTCTTCAGTGCTTCACACAGAGAATGTGAGCTGCACTAAAGGTCAGAACAAGGGGAGTTGTGCAAAATACACTCTAGATAAGAGAGACAGAAGGGGGGTGAGGAAGAAAACTAGGAGAGTTGTTAGAGAGAGAGGGAGGAGAGCAAGAGGGGAAGAGAATGAGAGAAGTGGTGTCAAAGCTTGCGCATGCTTATTGTAACAAGTTCACCAAGAGACCTGTAGTCACTCCCAGAGATCACCCAGTTGTATCCTCCTGTTGTCCCCGAAATCACTTTCAGCACCAGTCAACATGCACACCTTGGAACCCTGCCATGTGTACCCAATAAGTAGACACAACTACCTTCAACTGAGTACATTAAATTTTCTAAATACAATAATAAACTTACCCAATGCACTATGTCTACCAAAACACTGCAAACATGTATCAAATAATTATTCCAAAACACTAACACGTTATATTCCAACAGGGAAATCAGAGCACGTCTTAAAAACCACTAACATCAGATGGAATCACAGAAACTGCATTATTTTTTGTGTGTCAGGTCTCCCCTTATACAATAGATAGTATATTGTATTGAGCATAGATAGAAACCCTGGAGTCATTGGCGTTAAGGGGAACATGACCCTGCCAGCACTACAGGGCGGTAAACATGGCATTAGGGCAGGAAAGGGTTAATCCAGCAAGGGTTAGCATGAGGAAAGAATACCCAGGGAACGAGGGAGGAAGTCACAGGGAACGTGACTGTAGGGGGAAGGGGCCAGGGCTATAAAGCCCCTCGACGTGCAGGGGGCAATTACTAAACATCACAGTAGCAGTTTCTCACCCACCCTCCCCCTTGTTTTTTGGCTATGTGTTTCTATGTTGGCTGGTGTTTTCATTCCCCCTTTCCCTCTTTTTCTGCTTCTTTCGCAGAATATTAGTGATGTCCGGATCATGAACGAATCGTTCATTTGATCCGATTCTTTTTAGTGATCTGGATGAATTGGTTCAGTAGACTGAACGATTCATTTATAACAGTTCAGTCTGTGAATCATGCAGCTGTAACCTGATCCTAGAGCGAGTCATCTGCAGAGCACACAGACTCTGGGCTCAGGTTACAGCTCATTAATTCACAGAGGAACAATGACTCATAGAGTCAGAGAGTCATTCGAAGATTCGAATGATCCGAAGATTCGAATGATCCGGATCTTACAGGGATCCGAATCATTCAGAGAATATTACTGATACCATACTTTTATAAATAAATACATTAATAATCTTCACTGCCCCCAGGATTTAGATTCCCCTGAGTTTGCCCCCCCTTTACCTATAACTGCACCTTCAGTTAACTTTATTAAATTAATTAAATTAACCCTCAGTAGCATACAATTAACCCTTATTCCCCATCAACCATAACTGCCCCTAAATTAACCCTAAAGACCCCATCAACCATAACGCCCAAAATTAACTGCATTGTACTCCAATATATACCTATAAATGGATATGGTTGAGGGTGTGTTAGTGTTTAATTTTAGGGCAGTTATGGTAATTGGGTGTTTAGGTATAATTTAGCGGCAGTCTATGGTTAATGGTGTTTAGGGTTAATTTAGGGGCAGTTATGGTTAATGGGGTGTTTAGCGTTCATTTAATGCTGAGGACTGAGGGTTAATTGAATTTAATCGAAGTTGCAGTTAGAGGTAAAGGAGGGCAAAATACGGGAATCTAAATCCTGGGGGCAGTGAAGATTAACTGTGTATTTATAAAACAATTCAACTCTCTGAACAACTCACTGACTCTGAGTCATAGTTCCTCTGTGAGAGGTGTCCAACTTGCGGCCCTCCAGCTGCTGCAGGACTACATCTCCCGTAATGCTCTTTCAGCTAAGGAGGTGGCTGAGAAGTATGGGAGATGTAGTCCTGCAGCAGCTGGAGGTTGGACACCCCTGCCAGCAGCCTAGTCCATAAATTAAACATATAAATATACTGTGATCCTGCACCCGCACAGGGTACCAAACAGCACGGTCCTCTAGGGTATTAACGCCACATCTCAGTTAGGTAATCACCCACGATTTATTTTTAGTCCACGTATGACGATATTTACAAGATTACATAGAACACAAATTCCCTACAAACAAAAGCCTAGCTCGTCTGAGCACTTGCTAACATATAACTCCCTCACTACTAAGGGTCTAAACTAAAACAAAACATAATCCCACCAACCTCTTTGATGGTCTCTTCTGTGCATAGCAAGCTCTGCTGCTTCCAAACAAACTCTCTCCAACAGGCATGGGTATATTGCAGTCAGTGCAGCTAATTACTTGCAGCTGACCAGTGCATTGGGGTCAGCTTAAACTCCCGGCCTGGAACCCGTGTCAGTCCAGGTGCATGTAAACTGCGGGGTGGAGCACCAGCCTGCCCTATATGTCGTATAAAACCCTGCAAAATCGAGGGGGAATGTATACCCCTTCCACGACAACACCCCACACCTTGTTACAATACATATACACTAAATATACATTTTTTTTACCTAGTAAATTAATCTAATCATATTGTGACATTCCTATCCTAATGCAGCTACAATAAAGGGTTAACCCCAATGAAGTTCAATGTTAACTGGTAGCTAGGAGCTTAAACTAAAAAAGTGTGAAAACCAGTGTGAAAAAAGGTGTGTACCAGAATAAAAAATAATGGTATACTTTCCTTTCTCCTTTTTACCGGATACACAGCTGCAAACCTGTAACACTCTCCTGGTGTTAAAATGATAATTTTGATACACTAGGGGGTGCTTGTGTTAACCAGTTTTCAATTTGAAATATAAATAGAAAAAACTATAATAGTGTAGTACTTCAAACTCAGTTGTTGTGTAGATATTATATATATACACTCACAATCTGAATGAGTTGATCAGGCTCCGTATATAAACCCACCACGATCCGTATGTGGAATATATATGAAAAAAGCAACAAGATAAAAAACAATGGTGTAGTAACTTAATATGTTCTGGCTCACCAGAACAGATGTACACTTACAGTTATAACTGGTGTATCAGGCATATGGAAGTTTGGTTTCCTCGGTCCTTCACGGCCACGTAGTTGTATATGGCTGTTGTGTATACGAACTGATCTGGCCGTAAAATGGCTTATACAGCCGATTCCTTTCTCATATGGCGAGAGGAAAGAAACAGGAAACTGGACGATATTTTCTCACAAGACATTAGGGACCCAAACACCAGACACACACACCTATTTATTAAAATGGAAAGATTAATGGAAAAAGAAATTAAAAGATGGTGGGAGATCACATTTATAGAACAATACATTAAAACCAAAATGATCCCTAGAGGATTAAGGATTCAAAAAACCCCAGCCTTCGGTCTAGAAGATGAGGAATTTATGCAGAATTGGCACAGAACACTTGATGTGTGTTCATTTAAGTTGATGCAATTGATCGTCAACAAAAGGGACAACTAAATTTAATTGAGAAAGACATACAAATAATGGAAGAGGAAATTAAAACCAATAGAAATTCTTCAGAGATAAAGAGGACATGAAGAAGGGTATACATCAATTGAGAACCACACATCACAATCATCACTACACACAGAGAAATAGATGGGAAAAACCCAGACAAGACAAAATAATTTTCCCAACTAGGAAACCAGTCTGAACATCATAGAAATATTTCACTTCACCCACACGTCTTAGGACTCACTCTTCCTCACTCACATGATTTAGAACAGAAGAAAACACAAATAGATCAAATATAGACAACACTAATAACTCACAGGAACAGATTTTTTTAGACAGGCATCCATCACGAAAGGGTGGCACCAAAAGGAAAGAGAACTCCCCACAGAGAGAAGCCAAATTAAGAAACAGATACATTCCACTGGACCAGAGCCCATGGAAGAGGAGAAAATCTCTAAGGGAACAAGAGGGCAAAGGGGCAGAGGAAGGAAGACAACACACGAACAGGAACTAATACCGGAAAAAGAGGGAATCATTAACATATCATCAATAACTAGAACAAAATGAAATTAGTCTATTGAGAAAAGGCCTAAAATTTGCCCCAGCTAAAGGCCCTAATCAATTTGAATTATTCCTAGATACTCAAAAATATCTGAGAAAACTCACAATTAAAAGATTTTTTTAACAAATCTGAAAGATTAGGCACAAATAGAGACATCACCACAGCAACACAGGATACTCACATATACTGAACATATAGGTGTATTTACAGACTTAATTTTGAAAGACATGGAACAATTAGGGAAAAACATAAAACACACAATCTAAACAAGAATGAACAATCAGCCCTACGTTCCTTAAAAGATAAACACAACATAGTTGTAAAACAGGCAGACAAAGGAGGAGCCACAGTGGTAATGGATCGCTCATATTACATATCAGAGAATTCTGGGGGATACTACCACTTCAGTGTAGTCTTATGAGATACCGGATAAAGGCCTGGAACATGGAGTTTTGAACAAGAAGGAATACAATTATTTGAAATTCTGAAGTACAACTACTTTTGGTTCGTTCGAAGACGAATACTTCCTTCAACTATGCGGCACAGCAATAGGCACCAGGTTCGCAACGAGCTACGCGAATCTGTTTGTAGCAGAATGGGAAAATAATTCCATATGGAGTAACAACCCACACAGTGCGGACCTGGTGCTTTGGAAGAGATACATTGACGATGTATTGTTCATTTGGAAAGGGACGGAGGAAAACTTGAAAACATTTATACAATACACTAACAATGAATTTAATTTAAGATTCAACTCCAATATTCAGACAGAGAAGATCAAATTTCCGGATGTAGAATTATTCTCGGAGGGCAACACCATATGTTCAAGGAATTATACCAAGCCAACAGATAAGAATGGATATATCCACTATACAAGTTGCCATCATCATCTGAGATGGCTCAACAATATACCAAAAGGCCAGCTAATGAGAATCAGAAGGAATTGCTCAAGGGATGATAATTTTGAAGTAAAAGCTGAAGAAATGAAACAGAAGTTTATTGAAAAAAGTATCCTGTTGCGAGGTTAAACAGCAGCCTGCAACAAGTAGAGAATATGGATAGACTTCAATTCCTGACAAAGAAAGAGATAGACACGAAAACACCAAAGGATTTCAGTTTTTCATTCTTTACTTAATATAACACTCAAGCATACAAGATAAAAAAAGATTTTAGAGAAACATTGGCATATACTTAAAAATGATGACATCTTAGGCACAGTCATACCAGACAAACCACAAGTCATCTTTAAGAAGACGGGGTCACTGAAAAATATCTTGGCTCCAAGCATCCTACCAAAACAAGAAACCAAGAAAAACCCACTCTCATTCTTAGGTGATAAACCCAAGGGATTTCATAAATGTGGTCATTGCAAAATGTGCACATTTTTACCAAGAAAAACAGATCATTTTATTGGCTCAATTATAGGCCAGACATATACAATAAAACACTTTATAAATTGCACGTCAAAAAATGTAGTTTATTTATTAGAATGTGGGTGCGGTATCCAATATGTAGGCAGGACAACTATACCCCTGAAGGAAAGGATCCATGTGGGTAACATCAGGAACGAAAACACTAAACACAGCAGGACAAATAGTAGAATCTATTTAGCAGGTTTTTTCATTACCTTTTATAGATGAATAAAAGATTTTTCAACTAAAAGTAAGAAACAGTCATTTTTTCTAAATTTTTCACCATATTTTATACTTTTTTAATAGTAAATAATATGATACAATCAAAACAATGTCATCTAAAGAAAGCCCTTCTTGTCCTGAAAAAAACAATATCTAATGTGTGTGGGTTCAGTAAACGGGAAAGAAGAAAATGACAGCTAAACACGAGCAGCGCAGAAATGTTAAAAAGGCCATTGTCACGAAGGGTACAAAAAGTAAAATCAGCCTTTGTCACGAAGGGGTTAATGCATTGAAAGAAGAAATGCAAAACGTTTTCATCAAATTGAACAATGTCAGAAATGAGAGGGTATCTTGCAGAGTCCCTGATTCCAAGGACTGAAGGCTGGCCTGGTGGAAAGCAAGGCAGACGATCTATGAAGGACTAACAGTTGTCATGAAAAGGAGACTTTGCATAGTGGTTAAGTCTGTGCCTGCAGAGAGAATGTTTTCAAAAGCTGGCCAGATCATTTCAGAAAGGGGAAACAGGCTGAGTCCAAACAAAGTTACAGCTAGTATTTCTCAATGCAAACATCACCTCTCCTGCAGACAAATCATCATAGAAAGGAGTAAATTATCAATTTGTTTCATTTTATATAGCACTTTTTTTTCTGTTTATTTATGTTTTATTGATATCCCTTGTTTGCTAAAAAATAAGTGCATTTTTTCCTTTTTATATTTAATGTTTGCAGTTCTTTAAAATACGTTTGATGCTGTTTTATTAAAACATTTTTTTTAAAAACCAAACCCGGTTCGTAAATGTGTCATTATTTACTGTACACTGTATAGGCAAATCTGGGGTGGGGTAGGGGAGTTAGCCACTTCTCTATCAGGATTATTTCTTTATCTGCATTACACACAATGTGTTGTGAAGTAATCTAATATGTGTCCGCATATTGGAGGCAGGGGTAAATTTAGGGGCAGTTATGGTTGATGGGGTCTTTAGGGTTACTTTCAGGGGCCATTATGGTTGATGGGGTGTTTAGGGTTAATGTAGGGGCAGTTATGGTTAATGGGATCTTTAGGGTTAATTTTAGGGCAGTTATGGTTGATGGGGTGTTAAGGGTTAATTTATTGCTGATGAGTGAGGGTTAATTTAATTAATTAAAGTTAACATAAGGTGCAGTTAGAGGTAAAGGGGGAATCTAAATTCGGGGGGCAGTGATGATTAATGTATTTATTTATTAAAGCATGGTGTTATTCTCTGAATGATTCAGATCCCTGTAAGATTTGGATCCCTGTAAGATTCGAATCTTTGAACGATTCTCTGCCTTCAGTAGGGAGGCAGGATGGTTCATTGACTCTAATGATTGGGACGGGGCCAATCGTTAGTGTGCCTGCAGGGAAACAGTAACTCCCGTGAGTCACACTGAGTGATCCAAAGATTCGGATCATGAATCGGATCATTTCAGTGAACGAGTCGAAATGATCCGATTCACTTTAACCCCTTAAGGACAATAGGGGTTTTTACTCGTAGTATATTAGGGGACAATGGCTCTTTTAATGTTTTTCAGTGTTACTGTTTAGCTGTGATTTTCTTCTTTCTCATTTCGTGCTCCCACACATATTATATATTGTTTTTTTCAGGACAAACAGGGCTTTCTTTAGATACCATTCATTTTATCATATCATCTAATTTACTATAAAAAAATGATAAAAAATGGGGATTTTTTGTTAAAAAAATACTTTCTCTCACTTTTTAAACAGAAAACTTTTACTCATCTGCAAAAACTAATGAAAAAACCTGCTAAATAGATTCTACTATTTGTCCTGAGTTTAGAAATACCCAATGTTTTTATGTTTTTTTGCTTTTTTCTGCACGTTATGGGGCAATAAGTACAGGTAGCGTTTTGCCATTTCAAAACCTTTTTTTCCAAATCTGGTAATTCTGCACCCCATGTGCCATTTCGGGTATCTTTGAAGCCGGCCAACGTAATTTACCCCATCAAATCATATATTTTTAAAAACTAGACACCCCAAGGTATTTGAAATGCTGGAATTTTAACCCTTTCCATGCACTAATTTTACCACCACCCTTTGTGAAACTTTATGGTAGTACATTTTGTTTTGTATTTTTTTCACACATGTTGTACTTCAGGTATAAATTTATCGCTCCTGGTGTATGTCCATGTCACACAACACCCCAATATGTGTTCAGTAACATCTCCTGAGCGCATTGATACCCCCCATGGGTTTGTAGGGTTATTTGGGAGGTAAAATGCCGCCTTTGTGAGGTGTGTATTTTTTTGCCATTTAGACATCTGCCCCATGTCCCATTTTTGGGATATATTTGGGACATCTTTGAACCTGGCCAATTCAATTTACCCCATCAAATCATATATTTTTTAATACTAGACACCCTATGGGCATTTGTAATGCCAATATTTTAACTCTTTTTTAAAGATAAAGAATTTTAGGACTTGCTTATTAAAAACTTTTTTTTTTGGTGACAGTGGGGCTTTTTACATGTTACCATATTTTTAAGGTATATTTATAAGTTTTTTTAAACATTTTTGACCAATTTTTTTTTTTTACTAGTCACTCTCATTAGTGAGCTGTGCTCCATTGACCTTGCATGGTTGGATGCAGTACCTGCATTCAACCTGCAGGAGGAGCTCGAGAGTTCTCAAGAGGGTCTGGATAGACCCTCTGTGAACTCAGATCTATTGTTAATGCCATCCTGTGAATGACGGCAACGTCATTCACAGGACGGCACTTGTGGTTGCTCCTCGGAGCAATCACAAGGCGATAGGGGTAGGGGGGTAGTGTTGCTGATGTGCCTCGATACTGAGGCATGTCAGCAACATAGTTTATGCTTAGGAAGCGATTTCGATCGCTTCCTAAGCAGTTTTAGCCGGGCGCCGCCGCGATTTTTGATGATCGGTGCGGCGGCGGCCATTTTTCTTCCGGGGAGGGCTGCCGAGGGCTGCCCTCCCCGGATCCACGGTCAGCCTCACTTGTGAGGCTTCCGTGGATGCTGGAAAGCCGCCGATCACGGCGAAAACGCCGCGATCGCGACAATGCAGCTATTTAACGGCAGCCCGTACATGTACGGGAATTGTCGTTAACTCGTTGCTCGGCAACCCCGTACATGTACGGGGATTGTCGTTAAGGGGTTAAAGCAATGAGCTGATATGTTTTTCTTATGTCTGTTTATAAATCCAAACATTAACATGAACTAGATCTTTGGTGCACTAATAATACATAGCATTACACAGGTAATAAGTTACAACACTAATTAATAATAATACTTTCATTGTAGATACTGTTTATAGATATAGGAAATGTGTTTATTATTTTCGATTTTGCACATAATAACAAAGATATTCATATGAAATTGATGTTATGTCAAGCATATGAGAGGGTATTTACAAATTTGTAGAGTTATTCAGAGTAAATGAAAAAAAATGTGTATGTCGATATTTAAAGTGTTCCTTAGGGCAAGAAAACATAATTGACCTGCATTAAAACCCTTGCAGTCCTTGTGCAGACATGCCTTTCCCAAACATACGCAGGTAGATGAAAAAAATATTTCCTTTTAAACCATGATCCAAGTTACTGTTCACTACACAGATTATAGAGTTTCAACAAAGAGAATAACATCACTATGCTTAAAGTTTTCTTAAAGACGATAGTTTGGATAGCTTTAAGAGTCCCAACACAAATGTGTTCAATAACTAGTAAACTGATTAGTATGACAGTATGATAATTGCTGATTAGAAACCAGACTGGTGAAGAACACTATTAGAAATGCTTTGAACATGATCTAACAGTATAGACATGACATTTGAGCTTACTTGTATTTCTAGATCATGTATTTCATGTGCTCGGCTATTAAAATTTAGTCTATCAGCACCCCAGTATCTAAAAATGGTAGAATAAAGTCATAATAGTAATAATTAGTGGTGATGATGACTGGTTATGATTATATACCAGTCTTCACGCAGGAGAAGCTCACTTGAGTTTATAATGGAGTTGGTAGGTTGAAACTGTCCTGCAAAGTCACAAGGGGGGATAGCAATGGGGCAAAAGAGGTAAGAGGGGAAGATGCATGGCTCTTTGCTGAAAAGGAAAATGCAAGGCTCACTGATACTGTGTCAGGATCCCCCAGCACATTACTTGAGTTACTTGCCCCTAACTTTTTCAGTGGTCACCCTCTTGTCCCTTTAATAGTACTCCTGAGGGACTGAGGCTTTTCACTGCTGCTATAATGCGTACATTTTATTTTTTAAAAGAAAGCAGCTGAATGTGCAGATCTTTAATGTGAGCTCTACCCTTCAACACAAAACTGATTAGAACAAACTTTGTTTTTAAAAGGAAATTACACTTTTTGTAAATAATCTAACACGCAAATAAAATGATTAAACATAACTTTTAGTGATCTCTTTGATGTTAATATCTGATTTTTTAATGCCAACATCTGCATAACATACGAAGAAATTGCTTCTTTTAACATTTGTGTACTGCAAGTGTGACATCTAGTGGTGCAAAATGGTGCTGACACATACCCTAAAGGGGAGTCCCTGACACTTTCTGGACCTTTCACCCACAACAGCACCATCCCAAGGTTAAGGAAGAGATCCACATTCGGTTTTGCACTGCAGGACCACAAGCAACAGCAGCACTGCACCAATGGATACACCCATCGAACAACATGCTATGGGACTCAACTTCTCCAAAAATAATTGACCAGTTAATTGATTCCTCAAAGTAAGGAAGGTGATATGGCAACAGCAGTAGCAGCAGGGCACTTGGAGTAGGATAACACTGGCACATATCCAGCCCCACTTACAGGACACTGAATTTTCCCCAACAATTAGAAACAAGGGAACGACGTTGAGCTGCAGAGGAGAGACAGAGCGCAGGGAAAGCACTGGCAGAAAGACTGAATCTCCTTCATATTAGAAACAAGAAAATAATTGCTGCACCAGAGAAAAGAAGGGCATTGAGGCAGAAGACGGGTCATAGCCCAGGGCAGACACACGACTGATCCCTCATATACAAAAAATAAGAGTTGATTAGAGGATCAGCGGTAGGGCATTGGGCCTGAGCAGGTAAGCACTGGCAGATGATAGGCTAATGCAGCCCCATAGAGCAGGACTAAATTTGCCAAATATTATAGAAGTTTTAAAAAAATGTTCACCTAGAGTCTAGACTAAGGATGATAAAAGAAGACAAGTAGCACCAGTAGTAGTAGGGTACTGTGCCTGGGTAAGCGCTGGCAGATGATAGGCACATGCAGCCAATTGGAGCAGGACTGATTTTTCTCAATATTATAGATATGTTTTAAAAAAAGATTCCGTCCACCAGAGTAAGGGTGGTAAAAGAGGAACAGCAGCAGCAACAGTAGTAGAGCACTGGCCATGGGCAGACAAGCACTGGTAGGAATGAATGAAGAGTAGCTCTGGAAGTATTTGGATACTAGGCTCATATATATCATTGTGTGGTTGAGCTCGTGTGCCCACACACCACAGATTTGTAACTAG
>VKOC01047631.1:0-22495 GCA_009364415.1 Spea multiplicata
GTGAAACGCATATATCATATACTGAAATTTTTCATATACCATATAGTGAAACAGATGGAGTGAAATTTGTATATATATAGACTGAAAAAACACTTATATCATATAGTGAAACAGATGGAGTGAAATTTGTTTATATCATATAGTGAAACAGATGGAGTGAAATTTGTATATATATATACTGAAACTGGTCATCAGTCACATGATCATGACCCTGGCAGGTTGACTCCGCCTCCTAGAGCTCATTCTGAGCTTGCTGGTAAGCAGTGTAGGCCTCTCCATTGAACTGGGTAAGTTTTTCTTCCCATTGTTTTTGTACATTTGAGCCCCTTTGTTTAATGTAATCATTTTCTGCATTTTGAATTGTGTATTATATACATTTATGTTAGTATCTGTGAAATGGTTTTACTGTGGTTCCATTAGTTTCATTGCTAATTCTTGTTTAAGATGGCATGATGCTATCATGTGAGTTTTTGGATGGGGGTTCTGGGGTGAGATGGGGACTTGCTTGTTTTGATCTTTTTTGGGGCATGTGGGATTAATGTTGGAAGTAGTGATGATTGTTGGGGTTCGTGGGGTTACATGTGGATGTGCTGCCTTGAGATGGTCTGTTGTGGGATTAGTGGTTTTGGGGAGTGGAGGAGGTGTTATTACTTCAGGTTTTTTTTATTAATTTTGCCATTTCATTATGTTTATCTTTTCATTAAAAAGACAGTGTTATGTAGGTTTGTTTTTTTTATTTTAAACTAATTGGATTGGTTGGCAAATTCTGTTATTGATGTCATTGCTGGAAATTTTCTGTAATTTAGACCTTCTTTTTGTGTTGGGTTTTTAAAATGTTCTTTTCCTTTTCAGACTCTGTGTAGGACTTGTTTTTGCAGATTTTTGGAATATTTAATACGTTTTTCCAGACACATTGAAGATGATTTCTAAAAGGCATGTGGTGCATTAACCATTCCTTAAATGTACAGAACACAAAACATAGTGACATATAGAGGGCGCATGCACATAGTGAAATACAGTGGTACAGTATAAATATAGGGGCACAGGGTGGTACATAGACAAAAATAAGGACAAGCATAGGGACACAGGAGGACACAATATAAATATAAAAACACATGGGGGCACAGAAACATAGGGGCCCACAGAGAAACAAAATAAAAACATAGGTACACAGAGTCACACATATATATACAGGGAGACACACAAAGACACTCACAGGGACACATAGAGGCCAATACACACAGGGTTACATAAAGGGGTACGCTTGAAAAGTGGTTCATTTGCATATCAAAATACAGGTAATGTCCTAGACACGAGGAAACCTTTTCCTAATTCATGCATTTGCTTGCATATCTGTTAATACAATGTATAGATTATGCTTCATCATTATTTACTCTCTAATTCAATTCAGATATCCGAACTATGTTCTATACTAGATGAATTGTATAGTTTAACTTATCAACATTTAATTTTTTACAGGCTCAAATCCCATTGGAGGACGCCTATTGGAGACTAACATTTCTTAGCTCTTCGCTTGGTAGTGACTGGCAGGCGGGGACGTCCAAGATATGATATAAACGTGGAACATATTTCTGCTTTTTCAACTCTTGGTTTTCATTGGCAAACAATTTCTAAATGTTTTGGTATTAGCCGTTGGACTTTGTATCATCATAGCCAAAGAACTGGATTTTGAAGACCCCGATTATCAAATATTTCTGATTCTGAACTTCAAAATCTTATATATGAAATTCTCATCACTACTCCAAAATGCAGGAGAAGTCTATCTAATTGGTAGCTTAAATGCAAGACAAACTCAAGTTTAATGTTTATTGACCCGGTTGGAAGAACAATCAGAAGAAGATCAGCTATCCAGAGAAGAGTTTCTAATGTGTTATGTTCTAATCAATTATGGTAAATTTTATATATTGTTATAAAAAATATAATATTGTATCATTCGCTTAAAAATTGTAAATATATGATATATAAATTATATAATTCTACCATGTTCACGGTCTATCCATTGTCTCAATTATTATCTTTGTTAACATGTTTTTCTTTCTTAATATGGTGACAGCACATGAAGAGAGTCCTTACATTTGTAAATTAAATTCATGACACTCAGAGAAGAGGTACACAACTACAAGCTTTCAGCTCCTCTCCTTCCAACTGACGCTTCCTCCCGGAGCTTAGTTTTGTATTCTGTTGAAGCTCCGTGATTATTTAATTCTTTTTCCCCCCGAAGGTTTATAGTTTTTTTTATTCACTTTCATGGTGTATACCTGAATAGAGTGTACCTAAATTATGTGGTTTATGAGGTAAGGAAGCTTTGGTCAAAGCATCTTCTGTACAATTGGCAAGGAATCCATAACCAACACTGTGATCGTACCTTTAAAATGTCTAAATATACCGTATTGGCTCAATTATAGGCGTCACCCTTAACGTTTGGTGCTATTTTAAAGAAAAAAATATTTATAGAGAACAAATACACATGAGTGGAATGGTAAAGCAGTATTTTATCCAATGAACAGGAATACATGCATTTTGTTTTTGGTACCCATTATGCAGTTAGTCAGCATAGGTCATATACAAACAAAAATTTGGAAAACCAATATCCATTTTAAGGTCCTCCCCCTTAATTAATAATACACCTTACTCATAGATACACCACTCTCCCACCCTCATATGCTTTATAACCCCTGATATGCCACTCTGCCCCCAGATATGCCACTTTGCCATCTGATATGCTTTATGCCACCCTGATATGCCACTCTGCCCCTGTCCCCCAGACTTACCAATGCATCCCCAAAGTCCATGGTGTCTAGCGGGGGCAGCCAGTGGACGTCTGCGCGATGCACCTAGACAACCTCTACTGCTTCTCGCCACTTTCGCCGGGCCTTCTATGTCAACGCTAAGTCAAAGAAGTCCCGGCAGCAGCTGAGGTTATCTGCGCGTATTGCACAGGCGTTCACTGCTGGCCGGTAGTGCTGCCGGGCTTCTTTGACAGAACCGGAAGATCATATCAAGTCCAGCAGCAGCGGGGGTTGTCTGCATCGCGCAGACACCCACTGGCTGCCAGAGAGAAGGATCCAGGTCCCCTGCAGCGGTGCGGGGGATCTGGAACCTAACCTTGCTGCTTGGCCACAGCAGGGCTAAATGATAAAGAAAAACAAAACACCTGCCCGGCGCCCGAATTGCGCATCCCTGCGATAAACTCCGATCTGCACGCCGAAAAAGGACGAAAAAGTGCGGCCTATAATTGAGCAAATACAGTATGTGCCTGCTTTATTCCCCTATGAAGGCCTGCTCTGTCCTCCATTTACATATAGTCTTTAGAGGGCATTCTGCCTTCTCTTGGTCAGAAGTGATTGAGGCACCTCCATTTTTCATTCATTAGTAACAGAAGCTTTAATCAATTTTCTTTTTCATTAAACACACCGGAGGCAGTGGCGAGGGACGACAGGAAGGGCGGCGCTTCTACAAGTTGTTCCAGCGCCGCCTTCTCCTACATACTGTGCGCTCGAAGGGAAGGAGGGCGGGGCAGCCCTGAGTTCAGTTGAAGGGGCGGCGCTTACAGCACTGTCTCCTTCAACAGAGTAGTAAGGAAGGCACGGGAGGTGAATCTTCAGGCATGACGTCATCCCTATAAAACCTCTGAGCACCGTTATGGCGGTGCTCAGATATTCCGAAGCACTCGGTCGACTGCAGTGCGTCCCTAGTTCTGCGCTCCCTTCCCTACTGTGACCTTTTGCCTATTGATTGCTGCTCCCGGATTGTTCTTTGACCCCTGCCTATTGATTGTTGCCTGGACCTGACCACGGATTGTTCTCTGATCTTGATTTGGATTGCTGTCTGCCTAGACCTTCGGCTTGCCTATTGACTTCCTCTTAGTTTCTTGAGACTCTTTCTAGACACCCCTGCATCTTGGACTCCTCCCTCACCCCGCACCCCAGGTACCTCATGGTACCTTGCAACAGGAGATGCATTGACTACAGGTTCCTCACCTCATAAACCACATAGCTAATTTAGGTACACTCTATTCAGGTATATGCCTTGAAAGTGAATAAAAAAACTGTAAATCTTCTGGGGAAAAAAAGAATTAAATAAAAATACTTTTTTTTTTTAAATGCATAACACGGAGCTTCAACAGCGAACATCCTCTTTGTGAGGAGGTAGAATACAAAACTAAGCTCCGGGAGGAAGCGTCAGTTGGAAGGAGAGGAGCTGAAAGCTTGTGGTTGTGTACCCCCTCTCTGAGTGTCATGAATTTAATTCACAAATGTAAGGACTCTCTTCATGTGCTGTCACCATATTAGGAAAGAAAAACATGTTAACAAAGATAATAATTGAGACAATGGATAGACCTTGAACATGGTATAATTATATAATTTATATATCATATATTTACAATTTTTAAGCGAATGATACAGTATTATATTTTTTATTACAAAATATAAAATTTATCATAATTGATTAGAACATAATACATTAGAAACTCTTCTCTGGATAGCTGATCTTCTTCTGATTGTTCTTCCAACCGGGTCAATAAACATTAAACTTGAGTTTGTCTTGCATTTAAACTACAAATTAGATAGACTTCTCCTGCATTTTGGAGTAGTGATGAGAATTTCATATATAAGATTTTGAAGTTCAGAATATTTGATAATCGGGGTCTTCAAAATCCAGTTCTTTGGCTATGATGATACAAAGTCCAACGGCTAATACCAAAACATTTAGAAATTGTTTGCCAATGAAAACCAAGAGTTGAAAAAGCAGAAATATGTTCCACGTTTATATCATATCTTGGACGTCCCCGCCTGCCAGTCACTACCAAGCGAAGAGCTAAGAAATGTTAGTCTCCAATAGGCGTCCTCCAATGAGATTTGAGCCTGTAAAAAATTAAATGATTGATAAGTTAAACTATACAATTCATCTAGTGTAGAACATAGTTCGGATATCTGAATTGAATTAGAGAGTAAATAACGATGAAGCATAATCTATACATTGTATTAACAGATATGCAAGCAAATGCATGAATTAGGAAAAGGTTTCCTCGTGTCTATGACATTACCTGTATTTTGATATGCAAATGAACCACTTTTCAAGCGTACCCCTTTATGTAACCCTGTGTGTTCCTGTATGTATTGGCCTCTGTGTCCCTGTGAGTGTCTTTGTGTGTCTCCCTGTATATATATGTGTGACTCTGTGTACCTATGTTTTTATTTTGTTTGTCTGTGGGCCCCTGTGTTTCTGTGCCCCCATGTGTTTTTATATTTATATTGTGTCCTCCTGTGTCCCTATGCTTGTATGTCCTCCCATGTCCTTATTTTTGTCTATGCACCACCCTGCATCCCTATATTTATAGTGTACCACTGTATTTCACTATGTGCATGCACCCCCTATATGTCACTATGTTTTGTGTTCTGTACATTTAAGGAATGGTTAATGCACCACATACCTTTTAGAAATCATCTTCAATGTGTCTGGAAAAACGTATTAAATATTCCAAAAATCTGCAAAAACAAGTCCTACACAGAGTCTGAAAAGGAAAAGAAAATTTTAAAAACACAACACAACAAGAAGGTCTAAATAACAGCAAATTTCCAGCAATGACATCAATAACAGAATTTGCCAACCAATCCAATCAGTTTAAAATAAAAAAACCTACATTACACTGTCTTTTTAATGAAAAGATAAACATAATGAAATGGCAAAATTAATTAAAAAAAACCTGAAGTAATAACACCTCCTCCACTCCCCAAAACCACTAATCCCACAACAGACCATCTCAAGGCAGCACATCCACATGTAACCCCACGAACCCCAACAATCATCACTACTTCCAACATTAATCCCACATGCCCCAAAAAAGATCAAAACAAGCAAGTCCCCATCTCACCCCAGAACCCCCATCCAAAAACTCACATGATAGCATCATGCCATCTTAAACAAGCATTAGCAATGAAACTAATTGAACCACAGTAAAAGCATTTCACAGATACTAACATAAATGTATATAATACACAATTCAAAATGCAGAAAATGATTACATTAAACAAAGGGCTCAAATGTACAAAACCAATGGGAAGAAAAACTTACCCAGTTCAATGGAGAGGCCTACACTGCTTACTAGCAAGTTCAGAATGAGCTCTAGGAGGCGGAGTCAACCTGCCAGGGTCATGATCATGTGACTGATGACCAGTTTCAGTATATATATATACAAATTTCACTCCATCTGTTTCACTATATGATATAAACAAATTTCACTCCATCTGTTTTACTATATGATATAAGTGTTTTTTCAGTCTATATATATACAAATTTCACTCCATCTGTTTCACTATATGGTATATGAAAAATTTCAGTATATGATATATGCGTTTCACTATATGATATATGAAAAATTTCACTATATGATATATGCGTTTCACTATATGATATATACGTTTCAGTATATGATATATGAAAAATTTCACTATATGATATATACGTTTCACTATATGATATATACGTTTCACTATATGATATATGCGTTTCAGTATATGATATATGAGTTTCAGTATATGATACATGTGTTTCACTATATGATATATGTGTTTCAGTATATGATATATGCGTTTCAGTATATGACATATGCGTTTCAGTATATGATATATGCGTTTCACTATATGATATACAAGGGAAAAAAACCTGAAATAATGTCCCTAATGGCCCCTCATAATAAGTCTATTTTTATTAAAATATGCCAAGTAGCAGCAAGAGATTTTATCAGAAATCCCTAGTTTCCAATGCGGTTCCTGCAAAGTGCTGCCCAGTACTATGTAGGATGCATATAAAACAGACAATCCAATTATGAATCATGGCGAGTCTATGAGATCTCCAACCTGATTAATGAATTAGATTGTGGAGTGTAAATGCATCCTACATACTGGCAGGCTGCACTTGGCATGCCGTTTCTACACCATGTGGAACACCTGTGTCCCTGAATACATGTTCCATGCTTGCAACAGAAGAAATTTAGAAAACAGAAATGAAAACTTGAATGGAGAAAGAATTATTCAAAACTAAGGCAACAATTAAAATTGAAGCGGTGGGTGGGGAAATAAAAGAATAAATACTAATAATATGTCACAATATTTGACAGAATGATTTGGATGAATATTCCCAGTGCAAAAATTGTGGGATTACTCAATATCAAAAGGATAGGTATAGAATTGCAGTAAAGTAAGGCTGAAGTAGCATCAGCTGTGTGTAAAATCAGCTGTGACCAAACTGATGCTTTCCCTAAACTGGAAATTTACTTTGTCTACTAAATGCTTTATAGCTATATCACTTAGCTGGACCTGCCCACAAGACTTAATATTTTTCGATAAATAGCCAGTCTGGAGAATTACAAATAGCCCGGTCCTCATGTTGAGGTTATCAGAAATATATTATTATAAAAATGTCTGATTAAACAATGGTGTGGCAGTGGTTTTGTAACATTTTATGACTGGTTAAAGTTCATTTTTAGGGTAGAATGAAGGTGCAAATATTTTTACAACACAGGTTCCTGATAAAATTTACATTTACCATGTGTGACCTCGCAGTGCACCCTTGTGAGAATTAAGCACATCCATGCTAACTACTAATTATTGACACACCGTAATATGAAATTTGCTTTGTCTCCTGCACATTTGTATAGGACGCATTAAAGCAAGACAAGGTGTAAAAGACGTTCAGCCATGGATAAAGAACACTTAACAGAAATAGGTGCCGCACATGAACTCCCATCTTGCTCTATGGAAATTCTGTATGCCGATTTAGGTAACTATATGTCTGCCGTTATTGTGGGGCTTGCTCACTTCCACGCTAAAATTACCGGCATATCCAAGTCTATCTATAAACAAGAACTCTTGGGAGGCACTGAATTGATATTAGACATTTTGCATTCAAATATCCACTGCAATGGAATAATGCTGACATATAAATGGTGTTACGAAAAAAAGGTTCCCCCAGTAAACTTAAATCCATCAGCCAATCATGTTATCCCATAATAGTAACAATTTGCTGTCAAGTATAACACCTTAAGTATTGAGTATACTTGTAAATCAGTAAACTCCAGATTTAACTCTGCTTTGCAGCATCTGGAAACAATAACAGCCAGGGAGAAATTGCTAACACAAGCACCAGACGATTTTGTTACAGAAATATACATTTTGGTTTGTTCAGAAACAGCAATCCTTGAATTATGCTAAAGAAATGATGATGATTATTATTATCGTTTATTTATAGAGCGCCAACAATTCACGCAGCGTTTAATACAATACATAAATTCAAGGGGTATGACAAGATGAGAATTGACAGACTAAGACAAACCGATACACTAGGAGGAGAGAGCCCGGCTCGCAAGCTTACAATCTGGATGATCATCCGTCTTTGCTCAAGATTAAAAATGTTGTCTCTCTTTTACAAAACTATGGCAGAGACACTGAATAAACGAAAAGAGAGGTTAAAGTAAATTACAGAAAAATGAGTGAATGACAGGAGGTGCAAGGAACTAAATTATTTATTGACTCATATAAAACTATCATATGCCTCAGCATTGTACAACGGGTAGACAGGACATAACAAGTAGTGCATAGCATAACAATTTGACTTACAGAAGAGGGCCCTGCTCGAACAATCTTACAATCTAGAAGGAGTTTGGGGTGTATAACACAAAAGGTAAAAGTGACACTCTTTCCGATAGACCAGCCACAGTAGCTAAATAAATAATAACATTGATGGAGGTACAGTCTGAAAGTAAGAGAAAGGACTAGGAAATGTTAGCTAGACGTGGATGAGAGAAAGGTAGTTAGCATGCCAGTTGATGGACTTTCCTAAAGGTCCTGAGGGTTTTTTTTAAGACCAAAGGCAGAGGGAGAGTCGGATAAAACCAGCCCTTGATAAATCTTGTAATCACGCAAGAAATCAGAGTTGAGGACAGAGATCATCAGATGAGCAGGGAGACTAGGTAAGGTGCATTTGGAGATGAGTGAGGGGATGTAAGTATTGAATTTTGATTTAACTCTGAAGGGCAACCAGTGAAGGGGACAGATGTTAGTATAGGTATGGGTAAGGAAGATAAAGCCACCAGTAGTATTCATAGTGGATTGTAAAGCAACAAGACATGTATGAGGGAGACCAGCTAAGATAGAGTTACAGTAGTCAGGACAAGAAATAAAGGACATGACTGGATATAAGGGGTTAAAGAGAGGTTGGAGTTAAAGGCGACACCAAGGCAGCGAGTCTGTAGGGCAGGGTGATGATTGCGCTATTGGCATTGATGGAAACTGTTGAATGAATGTTAGCATTGGAAGGAATTCATTTTTGGAGATTGAGTTTTCAATATCCTGCAGAGATCCAGATAGAAACCGAGGCAAGGCAGTTAGTGACACGATCTGAGAGGGAGAGGAAGCGATGGGAGGAGGATAGGTAGAGCTGAGTAAGTGATGTATTTACCTTTAGGGACACCCTAGGGCAGATCCCCTAGTCTTAAAGGCACATAGTGGTTTTTAATGAAGTCTATGGAGCTGGCAGGGCTTCCACGGCTTAAATAGGCTGGTTGGGGAAATCAGGGGTCTCCCTTGTAAATAGCCCATTGTGCAGCAGGACAATTGACAGTTTGACTGCCTAAAAAGGAGGATCTGTCCCCATGTTTTGCAACAAGGGGACTGCTGCTCCCCCTGGATCTGCCTGACCTGAGGATCATCAGCAGACAGGTGATAGTGAAAGCCAAAGAATAAAATTAGTTTTCTAAGTGAGGTAGTGTAAAATGAGGAGAGACAGGGTCTAAAAGCCTTAAGGTATACCAACTGAGAGGTGAAGGGGAGAGGAAGAGTGTTTGAAAGAGAGATGCCGGAGATGAGTGTTAGGAAGAGAGCCAGGAAAAAGCACAGAGAACAAGATTGAGGTGTTTCTGAAGGTGAAAAGGTGGCCCATGGTATCCAAGGCAGTAGAAAGGTCCAGAAGAATTAGCAACAAATAATGGCCTTTGGATTTAGCAATGAGTAAATTGGTCCCATCCATTTGCACAGAAAAAATGTTTAATTCTCTAAAACAATTTTCCAATCAGTTCTAAAATCACTTTTGATAGCTTCAACAGTGCCAAGCATGTTAGCTTGTATGTATTATATTACTTTCTTACAGATAAAACTTATATTTAGAAACTAGTAGGTGAAATTGCCTGCTGATAATGTCTTTTGTGTTCCATTTCCATGGTAGGTTGACGTTATTGTTCAAGTCGCTTGCTAGGTAATGTTCTCCATTAGTAATGTGCTTTGTTGGTATTGTCAAATGTTTGTAATGTACCTTGGACTCTAAATTCCAGTCCATGTGCCAAGTTTTTATACTGATTGTATTTGGCAATAAGGAAAACAATTCAAGAGGGAAAGTGACACCTTTAAACTATTTTATTTGTTTATGTACAATAGTTACTGTGTTCTATTCTCTCCCTTCTAATAATGAGCAGACTGCATGCCCTTGGCGTCTAAAGGTTTCCATGAGCAAAAGCCACATTGCTATCCCACCCTTTTGTTTTACCAGAACATGAGGTCCTCACATTTACACCATGATAGGTTCCAGAAAATGATACAAGTTGAACTTTTTAATACTACAGAGGCTATTAATGACATAAATGTCCAAATGCAATCAAATAACAGTTGTATTACTTCTTCATGGAGTTTCAAGCATAGAACGTGCAGCCTTTCATCCATAACAAATAACCTTAATTTTAATTTCGAGCTACATTTGTCTATAGTTGAATGTTATGGAAATATAACTTCAGGGAGAAGACTCCATCCTGAATCATGCATTTACACCTAGCCTTTGAGGGCTCATAAATTTTAATAGCTTCAAACAAGGCATCAATCTTATGAATATACATTAAGCGCTTCTTAAAACTGTACACATGCAACTAAGTTAATGTTAGCATTCCTTAAAAGGGTTTTGTAATGTGAATGCAAAATATATGTAGTAGGGACAGTTCCATAGTAAACGATTCATTCACAAGATGTTGTTTATGTGAGACATTCATTGTCTAACCATGCCTCAGGGACCTTAAACTAATCCTATTCTATTATACCCTGACTTTAACAGTAGTGATTAATGCTTTAATCTGCTACACCTAATGACCTATTGGCTGTTTGGAGGTCAGCTAAGGAAATATCCAATTTGCTTTTTTGCATTTCCCTACCTCTATAACCCCATGTAGTAGCATTTGCCCTTCGAATTTGGCCACATTGACTAAGTACAACTGTGAGGCAATGAAGGAAAGCCTTCAGAGTACAACAAGCTTGACATTCCCTAAAGGAGCCATCATATGCACCCTAACTCTAATGGTTTGTGAAATTGTTCATGTGGTCACTATTGCAAATGCATTGGAGCATTCTGCAGAATACCCCGTATGTATTTGACCCCTTTCCCACCCAAGCTATTTGTCATGCAAGAGATTTGCTCTGCAGCATGATATATTTACTACAAGTCAATCGGGATGCATGTACAGGAAGCTGCCTTAAAAACAAAATTTATCCTGTTGGCAAACTGTGATAAATATTAAAATAAACTGGGTTAGCCTTATTTAACTGTTAGTCCTGGGAAATCTACCCTCGATGTACTTGGCCTCATGCTTGTAGATTATTAAATACTGGTGTTTCTTTTGCACAGCAGTGTATCATTAAAGGAACCCAAATGGCTAAGCCTTGCACCAAGCCTTATGTGATGCAACCAAGGTGGCTGCCCAAAGACAACCGGCACCCACATCACAGTAGACCTTCTAGGACCATGCTTGGGAATTTTGCAGAGTAGGCTAGTAAGAGCTCTCCCTCTTCTGCAGGAGTGGCTTTGTGAAGGGGTAGGGCTAGTTGTGCAAAGTGGTGGGGCTAGCTGGACACTGGGGTGTGAGAGTAGAAGGAGGATGAGCATGGTCAAACAATGCACCTCTGCCTGGAGCAAGAGGAAACTGAAGCCAAGGAAAACGCAGCTTGACCAGGTAGTTCTAGGTCAAACTCAGAGAGTTCCCAGATATGCCTAAGACATCGCTAATGTAGGTAAGCTGTCAGCAGAGCTGATCCTAGAAACAAGGGAGGGTGAGAAACTCTCCTGCAACAGATGATGACAGTTCCTCTTTTTGAGACAAATTCTTCAGCCCCTTTTAACTCCTCTCTTTTCTTCTTTTCTTTTTCTATAATTTCAGAACTTATGCTGGTTGTGAGAATGTATACACAGATCAGTCATAACATTATGACCACCTGCCTAATATTGTTTTAAGTCTTTAAGTCCTGTAAGTTGCGAGGTGGGCCTCTATGGATGCATCCTGTTGCCATGTGTTCTTCAGCTAAGCGACGCACACACACCTGGCCATCTACGTGATGTAAAAGACAACGTGTTTTATCAGACCAGGACACTTTTTTTCATTACTCCGTGATCCAGTTCTTATGCTCACGTGCCCATTGTAGGCCCTTACAGCAGTGGACAGGGGTCAGCATGGTCACCCTGACTGGTTACGCAGCCCCATACACAATAAACTGTATGTTCTGATACCTTTCTATCAGAACCAGCATTACCTTTTTCAGCAATTTCAGCTACGATAGCTTGTCTATTGGATTTGACCAAACAAGCCCCTTACGTGCATCAGTGAGCCTTAGCCAGCCATGACACTGTCGCCCATTCACTGCTTTTCCTTTCTTGGACGACAACAGACCGGGAACACCCCACAAGAACTGCAGTTTTGAAGATGCTCTGACCCAGTCATCTAGCTATCAAAATTTGGCCCTTGTCAAAGATGCTTATTTATCCTGCTTCTAACACATCAACTTTAAGGACGAAATGCTCACTTGCTGCTTAATATATCCCACCCACTGACAGGCGCCATGATAACAAGATTATCAGTGCTATTTACTTCACCTGTCAGTGGTCATAATGTTATGGCTGATTGGTGTATATTACTCAGGTACATAAATAGCTATTAGTCAAAAAAGTCACATTAAATATCCTCACCCCTAGTCACGCGTCTAACCACACCCGCTAAAACAAAAGTGTTCTTATTTGGTCATTTGAAATGTTGTAGACAGCCCAGTATTAACTCTTGCACCAGAGAATGCCTAGATGTGTGTGTGACACATTCTGGTTCTATTAACAGTTTCTTGATACAAATCCAGTCACTTTTACAGATATATATATATATATATATATACACACATATATATAATACAGACTAATCTTAGAATAAAGCTATATTTTGTATAAAGAGGCTGCAATTGTTACTAAAATCAATTAGGATTAATCTGTAGAATTTATAGAACCTGGGACTGTCCAAGAGTGTCATATTAACCTTGCATGCCCTTGTGTGTAACTCACAAAATGTAAAATCACAGATACTTGCATGCTGTCACGAAAAACTGTTTTGCAAGTGTTAGCTTATGAGAGCATGTGAATGAAGTCGAGTCTGGTCAGTCAAGACTGTGGCATCTTGAGAAATATTTTAGGATTAAGTCTATGTGTGGAATCGCTCCATGCTCCAGATCAGCAGATCAAGTGCTGCAGTTTGCGGCCAATGGCTGGATTTGCTTGGCCGCACATTATCTGAGCATATAAACAGCCTCTCACATCCAGCCACCAGCGGCACTTACATCATTGATGGATTCCAGCCATAAAGTGCCACTGAGCGCCTCAACATCTCCTGTACCACTCTGTTGGGAGGAATGTGAATTCAGTGGTCATGGATCTATGTTGTGTATTATTTTAGAATTCATGGGCAGGAATTTCATTTCATCATATTGCTATTTTTATATATGCACATATCAGACCATAAGCTTGGGGTTATTATGGGTAGGTAACTTTAAGATCTTAGTGCAGAGACTATGGCATAGCATATTAGGGCAGAGAATTGTCATATCTCCAACAATCGAGATTTTCAGACACTGTTCTATTGTCTCAAGTAGCATCCCCACATCCCTACTGTCCTAGGCAATGAGAGAGATCTTCTGATCTCCTCCAACTGGCCCAGGGAGCTGTAACATCAATGAAGGTCTGTTCTTCGACAGAACAGATCATCATTCTGAAGCAAAGCATAGCAGGGAGGCTATTTGGGTAAAATGAGAAGATGGCCACATCTTTGGCCCAGCACATATCAAGGATGAAAAAAGACCCCTTCTGGGTAGGTCCTGCCTCTTGCCACACCCCCAAACATAGGTGTCTGGATTTAGACTCTTGAAATAATGTGGTTATGTAATTGTAAGATCTGCAGATAAAGGCCTACTTTCTTTGTGTTTGTGGGTATATTCTTTTTATATTGCACTATAAGCGTGGCGTTGTCTAATAGGAATAGGTAACTGTAAGCTCTGTGGGCAGTCTCTATATTGTATCTGCATCATTTGTATATTATACTTTAAGCTTGGCAAAGAATACTAGGATACTTTATTTTAAACTCTCTGGCATGGACCAGCATTATGTTTATTGTACTTGTATCTTGTTTATATTAGATAGTAAGTGTGGCAGAGCTAGATGTGAGTTCTGTGTTTAGGGACCTTTGTTCAGGGATTGCAAGATCATTTTATCATCTAAATACAAAATATTTTACTGGTGTCAATACACACTTAGGGGTGTACTCACGTTTGTTGCCAAGGTGTTAGACATTAATGGCTGTGTGTTGAGGGGACAGCAAATTTACACTGTTATACAGGCTGTACACTCACTACTTTACATTGTAGCAGAGTATCATTTCTTCAGTGTTGTCACATGAAAAGATAATAAAATATTTACAAAAATGTTAGATACTGTATACAGTAATGGACACTTATACACATTATGCTGTTGATTCAGGTAGGAAACCCATCATCGCCTTTGGTGTCAGGAAGGATTTTGTTTCTTTTATGAAATTGGCCAGTTTCACCCGGGTTTTCTTTGCCATCCTCTGGATCAATTACTATAATTTGAGAATAGAGGTAATAGTCCTATTATAGTTCTGCTTATTGATTTTGCAAAATCTTAAACATTTCTGGTTATTTTTGTTACTTATAATGTACATCTGTATATCATCAGAGTTTGAGAAGACAAATAACAGAATCAGATCTACAATATGATTTACAACCAAAATTCACAGATCAGTGGTTGTTGGGGAAACTTAAAACCAATAGTCCTACCTAAGGACGGTTTCCAGTCTGTAACCATCAGAAAAGGGTAGTGAGGTGATAGATTCTACATGCCCTACTTGGGGAGGAACAGCCACTCTGGCAATTGAATCTCTCTTTCTCTCTTTCCTACCCTGAGATTCCTCATTTTTGGAAGCCCTGGATTTTTGGTGTATATTGCAGAGCTCCAAAGCATCCACACTGCACAACAAGAGGGTGAGGCATGAGTTTACTTTTGTTCTAAGTGACTTGCTGTAAAGAGGCCGTAAAGTCCCCTAAAAGGTTTTACCTGAGGCGCAAATGTTCCTCTGGCTATTTGTAAAACGGTAAACATTTTAGGTATACAAGCCATCCTACCTGAAATGGTTTCACAATGTATTCTTCAAATCATCTCTATGGACTAGTAGTAGTAGGGACTAAGCTTTTACACATAACAACATAAGTAGACACAGGACTGATTAAAACATGATACAAAGAAGTAAAATTATTGCCTCTCTCCTGTTTTGCAGAACAACAAATGTACCCCACTTGGATGTCAATTTTATAAACATTAAAAAAGGTAGCAGTATTAATACACTCCCTCCCATCCACTGCAAATGCTATGTTTGTTTCAGTACTAGAGACAGAATGTATCCTCAATTACTGGTATAAGCCCAATTCTAAGATAAGCAGACCCTCACAATCATAGTGGCAGGACTGGTCCTAAGTCACACACATAGCCAGAGAGATTCCACTTCAGGTATTTCTTGTGTTGGTTCTGTGCTGCCATCTGATGACTGCATCACCTTTGTTTCCTTTCCTAGGGTATCTAACATGTTGAGCAAATAAAACTTTACAGATTTGTCCTTTTACTTTTTTCCATTAAAGGTTTAATCACATAAAGGAATAAATCGCATAAATGTTTAATACTTTTGAAGTGCATTCACACATTATGAACAAGAACACATTTTATGTGATTAGAGAATGGTTTTCTGGAAAAAGATTTGGATAGTCAACAGTACCAGGAATAATATTTCTAATACTGTATTTATTTACAAAAGTGATAAATTCACCAGCAGAGGTGGAACATCAACCTTAAATAACAATGTTCCCATAAGCACCAGCTGCCAGGGATGGCAGATTCAGACAGGTACATCGACAGAACAAACAAACAGTATGCAAGGCCTGTGTCAGTTGACACCTGTTTTGGTTACTCTTTCAGAAGGGGATTATTAATTAAGCGCCTTTACACACAGTTATATCTAGTTTGTGACTAGTATAACACTTTCATACAATCCATATGAATGTATTTATATGTTGATAGAACGCTTGTTCCCGAGGCAATATAAATATAGTTTTATAATTTCCTATCTCATCCGCGTTGGTCATCATAAGAGAAAACGCGTGATGTCCTGTCAAAGCCACCAGTGAACTTTGTGAGGAGCAAATCTACTTTGGAACCCTTCTTCCTCTGTATGGAGGTGGCAGAGTTTAACAGCACATTTATTGTAGAATTTAAAGCTCCTGGATGGACCAGAAAACTAGAGCAGCTGCTGAAATGATTTTAAAGCATTTTTTATTAGTAGGTCTATGCATAATGCATAAAATGCTGTCTGTTTCATACTTTTGCTGTCTACATGTTTAATATGATCTAATATAGACGATACTTTTTATGGACATTTTTGCTTTTGGTCCTTAGTTGGTGGGTTTATGTAGAAGCTCTACAATTCCTACTATTTCTTCTTTTGTCTTTGGCTCTTAAATTTAATCCTACTCCCGCTATCAGAAATTGCTATGCATCTCATTTATCTTTTTTCCTGCTCTGGAATCATGGCTATTCCCTACAATGAGCAAAGGTGAGGGGATGGGGGATTTCATACCACAACTCCATCTAGTATGAGTTTCAATGTAAACCTTACTTTGCACAAAAATACCAGATATAATTTACTGCCTGGAGAGTAAAGTACATATTTGTTTTTGTTCTCAGGTGTTATCGTAGTGTATTGTCAGAAACACCAGCTACAAGAATCTATCATTAAAATGTCTTCGTCCTTCTTTGACCGTTTGAAGTACTGGCAAATATGTAACTTGGGTTGTGTGTCTATCACTTGGGTTTAGAAGGCAGATAGTAATGTGCTTTGTTCAATATACTGTTTTTTTCAGAAATGATATTGATTCCAACAAATGGGATGGGCTGCTTCCCAACACACCTAAGGCTAATTAAAATGTTTATTTTGCTTGGTGGAGTCAGAGTTACGATAGACAAAAGGAGCTGGCATGCTGGAGAATATGCATGCATACAGATCCCATTTGCTGTAAACATTCGTCCAGGAGACATATTTTATTAAATAAATGTGGTCTAAATTTCTAGCTTAGAACATGGAGTACCAATATTATGGATTTAATAGCAAAATAAGACATTGAATTGAAATCTATATTGGAATGTAGTTAAAATGTCTAAATACTACTCCTTAACAGCTATACAATTATAATCCAGAGAGTTTTGCCAATAAGGTCAGTTAGTTCTCGTTTTGGTGAAACATAATAAAATAGATACTATTTTCTGAGCTTATTGATAGTTTGAAAGGCAGAGGCTACGTGGCTTGCTTTAGTGGACATTCCTGGCAGGTTATGAACAAGACAATTAAGAACAAGAACAAGACTATTTTTTGACCAACTACCAAAGTGCCAGACCTGATCTTAAAAAGTTATGTTTTCCCCAAAGAAATGGGAATTTCAGGTAAGCTTGTTTTCATCTGATCTCAAGTTCTCTATTTCTGTGTCATGCACAACCAAATGTTATTGTTCAATAAAAATAGCTAGGCTTGTTTCATATAATTAAATGTTTACAGTCTTGTGTAGGGTATACAGAATAACATGAATACAGAGTTGCTCTGCCTTGACAATTTACTGGTCCCTAATCAGGGTTACCAGAGAGAAAGAATCTTACGAACATGTTAGTAAATATGTTAAGTGGGAATAATAGTTACTATATAATACATAAAATAAAGCTGCTTATTCATTAAGAAGAGTGGCCACCCAACAATCGTATAACCAGCTTTCCATGTGGCTCTTTATTACAATCGGTCTGATTCCTTGGAAACACTTGGTATTGCTATAGATACCATCAGAACAATGGTGGCTTTTGTGTCATAGCATAGCCTCGGTGTTAAAGAGTTAATGGCAAACTATTTGCGGGTGGGATGATTTAGGATAACAGCTTTGATCTTCAGTTTCATAGAATGGAACACACCTCTACTAGCTCATAACAAGAGCGTGTATGCCGCTCCCTTACAAAAGGAAGCAATTCCTTGATTGCTGTGTCCAGGGCAATCGGCTTTCTTGGCATTCTGAAAGAATGTTTCATTGGAGCAGCTAAGAGAATAATAAAAATAGACCTGGTTGATTGATTTGAAAATACATACACAAGAACAACATCAACTTTATGGTTACCAAATAATACTGCGTAAATCAGTATTCCATGTACATATCCCCTAAGCAATGCTCTTTAGAAAGGAAAGTCCCTTTGGGGCCCATATCCTTTTGTCCCTGTTTTCTTCTCTGATGTCCGTCTTCTTGAGACCTAAACATCAACAACAGCTGATGTCCCCTTTTTTCTAGGACAACAGAATGTGTGTCTAATCCACTGAAAATATGTTTCTACGTAAAATACTTTCTAAATTACTTATTTTTAGGGCCCCCAAAAACAAGAGGTCATAGTCTAAAACTGGTGGTTCAGATGTTTAGATGTAATGAACTTTTAGATGTAAAGAACTTTTACATTTACTAAGAGAATAGTAGATACATGGAGCCTGTAGCCTCCTATGTGGTAGAATCTAACACAGTTATTGCATTTAAGCATGCATTGAATAGGCATAAAGCTATCCCAAATATAACACAAGACCAAGAGCTCATCAAATTCTATGTTTCTATGTGTGATTTTTTTCTCTTTGCAGCAAGTAGTCTTATACAAATGTGATTCTGCAAACCGTACTATTAGATTTTCCATTTTCCATAATACCGTATATTATTGTGATGAACATGTTCCTACATCAATAGCTTTATCCTCTGGGGGAAAAAATCACAGATTGTTCCTGTTTTCCCTTTCCTATATTTTATTTTCCAAAGGTGTGAGAAGAAAGTTATGTTTGTACTTTTGTCATCTTGGGTTTTTCCCATTCCATTTGCCTTTTGTCCTCTCTCATCTTATCTGCCTTCGTTTTCCGCTGTACCCATATCTTTCTCCCATATTTCTAGCTTCCTGTATATTATCTGTCTGTGTTTTGACACCACTTCTCTTACATATGTCAATTATATTTTAACCGTTTCCCCCATTCATCTCTGCATCTGTGTTCCTGATCTAAAACGGTATAAATAACTATTCATTCAGTAGCTTAGCCTATTCGACTTCTTCTTAGCACATGGTGTCAAAACATGTACAGACAGATGGGGCTTTTGATATGGGAAAGATATCTAACAGGAGATTAGCAATTAAATATAGTGTACAGGCTGACATTATCATGGTGGCAATAACTGATAATTAAGACAACCCAAAAACTATATTTTCTAAACCTTTTAAACATTTTAAAGGTGGTGTGACATTATTAAATTCCACAATTTCTATAGGTCTATAACATTGTGAAAAATGTATTTTGAATATTTAATTATTGTATTGTATATTGTATTATAATGAAATTGCTTTACTTTGGTATTCTGGTCTGCTAAATAAAATATGAGCCCCAGGAGAACCTGTTAGGACAGTAAGGAGTAAAAGAGGATTAAAAAGGATTTCATCAAAGTTCTACATTTAAGCTCTATACTAGGAGAATTTTCCAGTCTCAGAATTGAAATAAAAATAATAAACACAATTACTGAATAAAATGATTCAATATATTCAATATAGAGTGTGGTGTGTTGTTCATTTGGGGGGGGGTATATATACACCCACTGGCCACTTTATTAGGTACAACTTGCTAGTACTGGGTTGGACTCATTTTTGAACTGCCTTCATTCTTTGCGGCATACTTTCTACAAGGTGCTGGAAACATTCCTCAGAGATTTTGGTCCATATGGACATGATGGCATCACGCAGTAGCTGCACATCCATGATGCGAATCTCCCATTCCACCATATCCCAAAGGCGCTTTATTGGATTGAGATCTGGTGACTGTGGAGGCCATTGGAGTACAGTGAACTCATTGTCATGTTCAAGAACCCATATTGAGACTTGAGCTTTGTGACATGGTGCATTATCCTGCTGGAAGTAGCCATCAAAAGATGGGTACTTAAAGGGATAAGGGTACATAAAGGACCCTTTCCAGACATGGTCCACAACAATGTAGACATGGTCCACAACAATACTCAGGTAGGCTCTCGTGTTTAAACGATGCTCAATTGATACTAAGGGGCCCAAAGTGTACCAAGAAAATGTCCCCCAGACTATTCCACCACCACCCAGCCTAAACCATTGATACAAGGCAGGATAGATCCATGCTTTGTTTACGCCAAAGTCTGACCCTGCCATCTGAATGTCGTAGCTGGAATCGAGGCTCATCAGACCAGGCAACGTTCTTCCAGTCTTTCATTGTCCTGTTCTTAGCTGACAGGAGTGTGGTCTTCTGCTCCTGTAGCCCATCTGCTTCAAGGTTCCAAGTGTTGTGCGTTCAGTGATATTCTGCATTCCTTGGTTGCAGTGGTGGGATTCAATTTTTTTAGTAACCACTTCTGAGATTCTGAGGGCACAGGGAGTCCTAAGGGAGAAAATAAACAAAATTATAAATCATCTGAAATGATTTGGGGCCCCATTCATAAGTTTAATAGCCACCTTTGTAGCTATATGAGGAAATGCAACATTTCTAATGCTGGTGGCAGGGACTATCCCAGTGGATGATTATTCCCCTTCCATTCACAACCTGCAAACTCTTCTGCTGTTTTCACAAATTATATTTAATTTGAACTGTGGAATTCTCTACGGTTAGCATAAATTCTAGACTGAAATCTTTATACCTATCCTACAGTTGCATGTACTTTACTTGGAGACATAAGCAGAAAGATACAAACTCAGCATGAGCTAAACATATAATCTTCATACGCAATGCCCATTAATTGTCTTAATTCACCACCTTGCATTTTACCTTTAATTTTACCTTTAAACTGGACTCCTTCCTCTAGTCTAGACCTTTGAAGGCACTTTTGTATGAACTGAAATAGTAAGTGCTGATAGCGAGACAGACAGAAAATAATATTTGCGTGTGCTGGCTATGCTTATACTTAGTACCATGAATGTACCATTATATGAGAATGAATGGTTACTAACGCATAAGCAGGCCAGGAACATTTCATTTCAACAATAAACTATGGTTTTGCTTTGATTTTAAAGTGGGGTCTGAAGTCTAAAGACTATCTGACCAATAAGCACAGCAGCCTTCCAAGGGCAAAACTTCATGGGATTCTTTGTTAAACCTAAAGAGACTCCAAAAACTCACTGCTGGTATCACATAGAATTTACGAACCACCATTTTTTTCTTCATAATTAGTGCAACGCTCGGTACTCTGGTGTACATCAACAGATGGTAACTACAGTTAGGACCCCCATGGTACAGATTGTTTTTCAGGTATGTTCAGAATGCAAGGGTCTAATGACACGGAGAAGCTTTTGGATGGAGGTCCTCACAGGGTGCAAATTCCAGTCCTGACCTGTTTAGAAAAGGCAGTGGTTGAATTTACATTACAATAACATGACTGAAATACAGCCCACAAATAGTGACGCATATTCACTAAGCTGACAGCTGTATTAAATATAAATATTTTATCTCAGTGACCTGACTATGCATTATGCAGGGCTTACGTGGGCTAACTGATGAATCGATGTTCCTCTTCTTAATGCATAATTTAGTCAGTGAGATGAAATGTTTAATCTACCCTGAACACGCAGTCTAGTTGCAATTGAACCCTATATTTTATCCTTGCATGTCTACCAGTGGCGACTCTACAAACAACATATAGGGGGGGCACACAAGATACCACAGTCAAACTGGGGGGGGCATTCATAATTTCCAAAAGTAATGTGCTATGGAATTATACTTTTGTTATTGGGCTAAAATAATACTTGATCATTCAACATGGGAAGCCTGAAGCCACAATTGAGTGCGACTAATCCTTGAAATAAATATTATAACACAATAAATAACTTTTCCACTAAATGATTTCAGGGCCTTGAACGTTTTGTCCCCTGAAGTCACTACAACTTCAGGACGGCATCTCTGGATAAATATAAATTAAATAATTCCTACTGGTTAAGTTCCAGGAAACAGATGACCAAACACACACACCAACACGGGCTCTGTCACACCGACACCCAGACACACACA
>VKOC01047636.1:0-11350 GCA_009364415.1 Spea multiplicata
CTTCTACCCTGTTGTGTCATTCGCCCCGAGTCTACTGCCACATGCCCTTCCTCTAGCATGCAACCGCTTGCTTAGTCTCCCAGCTCCACTGTGCTGCACCCGTCTGTTTCTCCTTCTATGCGCTGCCTACCTATTTCTGTATGTTCCCTAGTTTGCTGTCTGTCTGCACTTTACTTTCCGGCCAGCTGTTTGCCCTCTTGGACTGCTGCTCTCCACCCAGTCCCCTTCCTATTTGGTTATTACCCCTCATTGTCTTCCAGTTTCTCCTCAAGTCTACTGCTGCCTCTCTCACCCTCCAGTCTGTTTCCACCTGCCTGACATCACTTAACTGTTCTTGTACCAGTCTGCTGCTGCCCTCCTCTTCCCACTCCAAGTCTGCTACCACCTTCCTATTCCTCTTCCCAGTTTGCTGCTGCCTGCTTATACATGACCACGTCTGCCCCACCCAGTATGCTGCCATCTCTTTCTGTTTGCCATCTGTCTGCCATCTCTTTCTGTTTGCCTTTTCCCACCTCGGGCTATTCCCTGTTTTCCTACCCTGTCTACTGCAGCTTGCCTCTTCCCACTTACAGTCTCCTGCTGCCTGCCTGTTCTCCCCGATTCAATATGCTACCTAGTTACCCCACTACCCGTCTGCTTCTTTCATATTCCTTTCTGCATGTCAGTCGCCCCCGAATCTCCTTCCCCTAGTCTGCTGTCTGCGTCTTTATACTTTGTCTTTGGTTCTCCCTCCTTCAATCTGTTGATTGCCTGTTTAGCCCCCTTATGCTTCCTAACTTTCTTTTACTGCACATCCTTCAACAGTCTGCTTCCTTCAATCCTTGCCATTCTGCGGCCTGCCTACCCCCATAACATTGCTGACTGCTTACTTCCACTAGTTTCCCCAGGGCTGTTCTTTGGGTTTTCTCCTACCCAGTCAACTACCACCTTCCTCTTCCTGTTTTACTCTGCTGCCTCGTATCTGTTTCCCCCGTTACTCTGCTGTCTGCCTACTTAGTCTCCTGTCTGCATTCTGCCTATTAGTTTCTGCACCTCCACTGCTTCCTGCCTTTCTCCCTACTATTCAAATACATGGCTTTTCCCTCAGCTTCACTCTGCTGCCTGGTGCCCCGCCTTATTATTATGCAGCATCTCTATTATATCCTCCCTATACCCCCCAATTCTGCTGCCACCTGTCTATTCCTCGCCTGCCTGTTTCCCCTTTTCCTGGTACATACTTGTTCCCCTACTGAGTCTGCTGCTACCTGCGTATTTATCCCCCAGTCTGCTACCACATGCTTGTCTACCGACTGAACGAATGTCTGTTGCCACTAATTCTGCTGCTGCTTGTCACCCTCCCTTCTCGGTCTAGTGCTACCTGACAATCCCACTAGTCTGCTTACTCCTGCCTGTCTCCATGCTTCACGATGCTGCTGCCTGTCTGTTTCTCCTCCTGTATGTAGCCTGCCTGTTCCTTCCTAGATGTTCCACTAGTCTGCTGCCTGCCACCCACAACATTGCTGACTGCCTGCTTCTACCCTCAGTTTCTTCTTTAAGTTTGCTGCTCTCTTACACCTCCCATTCTGCTACCGCCTGCCTATCATCCTCTCCCTGTCTCCATAACAGCTACTCATTTCCCCTAGGGCTGTTCTACGGTTGTTCTATAAAGTCAACTATCACCTTACTTCCTCCCGCTCTTACTCTGCTGTTGCTTGTCTGTTTCTCCCCCCTTCACTCGGCTGTTTGCTTCCTTCCTATTATTTCCTGCACCTCCTCTCCGACAGTCTGCTTAATGCCTTTACCTCATACTATGCAAACACCTGCCTATTCTCTCAGCCTCACTCAGCAGCCTGTCTATCATGTACTGCTTGTTCCCCCGTTACTCTGCTGTCTGCCTACTTAGTCTCCTGTCTGCATTCTGCCTATTAGTTTCTGCACCTCCACTGCTTCCTGCCTTTCTCCCTACTATTCAAATACATGGCTTTTCCCTCAGCTTCACTCTGCTGCCTGGTGCCCCGCCTTATTATTATGCAGCATCTCTATTATATCCTCCCTATACCCCCCAATTCTGCTGCCACCTGTCTATTCCTCGCCTGCCTGTTTCCCCTTTTCCTGGTACATACTTGTTCCCCTACTGAGTCTGCTGCTACCTGCGTATTTATCCCCCAGTCTGCTACCACATGCTTGTCTACCGACTGAACGAATGTCTGTTGCCACTAATTCTGCTGCTGCTTGTCACCCTCCCTTCTCGGTCTAGTGCTACCTGACAATCCCACTAGTCTGCTTACTCCTGCCTGTCTCCATGCTTCACGATGCTGCTGCCTGTCTGTTTCTCCTCCTGTATGTAGCCTGCCTGTTCCTTCCTAGATGTTCCACTAGTCTGCTGCCTGCCACCCACAACATTGCTGACTGCCTGCTTCTACCCTCAGTTTCTTCTTTAAGTTTGCTGCTCTCTTACACCTCCCATTCTGCTACCGCCTGCCTATCATCCTCTCCCTGTCTCCATAACAGCTACTCATTTCCCCTTGGGCTGTTCTACGGTTGTTCTATAAAGTCAACTATCACCTTACTTCCTCCCGCTCTTACTCTGCTGTTGCTTGTCTGTTTCTCCCCCCTTCACTCGGGTGTTTGCTTCCTTCCTAGTATTTCCTGCACCTCCTCTCCGACAGTCTGCTTAATGCCTTTACCTCATACTATGCAAACACCTGCCTATTCTCTCAGCCTCACTCAGCAGCCTGTCTATCATGTACTGCTTGTTCCCTCGTTTCTGCTGCCAGCAGTCTGTTCTGCCCCTTTACATTACTGCTGCCTGCCTGTTGAACACCCTGTCTGCTAACTTCCTATTTCTTCCTGCATTTCCCCACTCAATCCGCTGCCTCCACAATCTGATGAAGTCTGCATGTTCTTGGTCCTTTACTCTGCTGCTTGCTGATTCTGCCCTGCCTGGTCCCACTGTGGCCTGACTATTTTCCTACCCAGTCCATTGCCTCCTGCCTCTTCCACCTTCACTCTGCAGCCCCCAGGTCTGCTGCCTGCTCATTACTCATATGCCTGTTCCCTCTTTTGCTGCCACCTGCCTCTTCCCCCTCCCAGTCTGCTGCCTTTCTGTTTCCCCCTCTTTACTCTGCTGCCTGCCTGCTTACCCCCCTGTCTGCATCCTACCTCCCCCTGCACTTCACTACCTTTGTGCTTACAATTTGCTTCTTGTCCCATCCTCCCTGACCGCCCGGTGTCTGCTGCCTCCTGCTTTTCCCTCGACTAACTGTTCCCCTTTTTCCTGCCACCTGCTTGTTTTCCTACCGAGTCTGCTGCTGCTTCCGTATTTCTCTTCCCAGTTTGCTGCTGCCTGCCTATTCCCCTTCAGTCTGCTGTCACTTGCATATTGCAGCCAAGTGTGCTACCACCTGCCTGTTGCCCCAAAGTCTGCTGCCATTTGTCCAGCTCCCTTCTTGGTCTAGTGCTACCTGATGATACCCCAGGCTGTCACCCCCTGCCTGTCTCCCGGCTTTACTATGCTGCCACCTGCCCTTTTCTCCTCTGTATGTGGCCTGCCTAATTCTTCCCAGATGTTCCCCTAGTCTGCTGCCTGCTACCACAACATTTCTGACAGCCTGCTTCTGCCCTCAGTTTCTCCTATTAGTTTGCTGCTCTCCTACACCTCCCAGTCTGCGGCCGTCTGCCTATTACTCTCTCCCTTACTCTATTTCCACCTGCTCATTTCCGTCTAGGGCTGTCTAGGGCTCTGGTTGTTCTCCTAACCAGCCAATCTCCTGCCCCCCTCTTCACTCTGCCGCATGCCCGCTAAGCCCCTTTTTTGCTTCCTACCTTTTATTTCCTGCACCTCTCCCCCACAGTCTGCTACCTTCATGCCTCCTAATCTGCTTCTTGCCTTTCACCCATACCATGCAAACACCTGCCTTTTCTCCCATCTTAATTCTGCTCCCTACCTATCAGTCATGCCTGTTCACTTCTGTCTGCTGCTGTCTGTCTGTACTGCCTCTTCACTTTGCTGCCTGCCTGCTTAGCACCCTGCCTGCTTACTGCCTATTACTTCCTGCTTTAACCCAATCATTTGCCACCAGCCTCTTCCTCTCTCAGTCTGCTGTCTGTTCTCCCATTTACTCTGCTGTCTGCTAGTTTAGCACTATGTATTGTTCTTGTCTTTTCCTCCTTGCACATTCCCCACAATGTCTGCTGCCTTCTTGCCTACCCAATCTGCTGCCTGTCTCTTCCACTCCCTGCTGTCACCTGTTCTACCAACCAGTTTACTGCGGCCTGCTTCTTCCCGCTCCAAGTCTGCTGCCTCCTGCCACCCCCTTTTCACTGACATGTTTGTTTCTCTCATGTCTGCCGCCTGCCCATACCTTCCTGCACGCCAAACCAAAACTGAATACTGCCTGCCCCCACCTCCAAGCTTGCTGCCTGCACATATCAGCCTTCCTGTTCCTTTCACAGTCTGTTGCTGTCCCTACTGCCCCTTTAAGTCTGCTTGCACCTGTCTAATCCCTCCAGTCTGCTGCCACCTGTCTTTTCCACCTCCAGTCCACTGCTACTTGTTTGTCCCCCTCCCAAGTCTACAGCCACATGTCCATTTCCCCAGTCTGCTGCTTGCCTGATCACCAACCAGTCTATTCTTGCTTCCCTGTGCATTTCCAGTCTAATTCAGTCTTCCTGTTCCCACCATTATTTTCTCTTCCCATCTGTTGCCACCTGCCAGTTACTCTACCAAGTTTGCAGCTGCCTGCTATTTCTGCTCCCAGACTACGGTTGCCAGACTGTTTTCCATACATCACTCTGCTGTCTGCTTGTCTCCCTCATCCTGCTACCCTGCTTGTTTTCTCTAGCCTGCAGCATGTCTTTCCTTCCTGCATGTATCACCTGCCTCACTGTCTGTTGCAGTCTGCCTAGGTATACCGCAGCCTCACTAACCCCCCACTTGCCTATTCTCCTACCTGATCTGCTATTGCCTAAATTCCTCCTCAAGTCTACTGCCGCCAGCCTCTTCCAATCCCAGTCTGTTCCCACCTGCCTCATGCCACTTAACTGTTCTCGTATGCAGTCTGCTGCTGCCTTCCTCTTCAAACTCCCAGTCTGCTGCTACATGCCTGCCTGTTAACTCCCTTATCTGCTTTCTGCCTATTTCTTCCTGCATGTCCCCCCAGTCTGCTGCCTTCATGATCGGTTAATCTTCTGCCTGCCTTTCCCACCATAGTATGCAACCACCTGCCTTTTCTCTAAGCTTCGCTATGCTGCTACTAGCCTAATTCCTTTCCTCTCTGCTCCCTAATTTTTCATGCATGTTCACCAGAAGTCAGCTTTGATTCCTGCCCTCAGTACCCCCTCTGCTATTCTCTGCCTATTGCCCCTCCCAGACTGCTTGCCTATCACAACCCTCTCAGTTTATTTCTGCCTAACTATTCCTGGCCTGGTCTGTTCACTGGAGTGGTCTCCTATTCAGTCAGCTACTATCTTCTTCTTCCCTTCAACTAACACCTGCCTGTTTTTCTACCTAGTCCATTACAGCCTGCAACCCCTTCTCAGTCTCCTGACACCTACTTATTTTCCTCCTTCACTCTGCTGCCTGCTTACTATCTGTTCTCCCCAGCCTGATGCCTTTTTGCCCCAATCAGCTGCTTGCCTCTTCACTTTGCCACTCTGCTGTCACCAGTATGTCCCTCCCCCTTTACACTACTGCCTGCCTAGTCCTGCCTGTTTGTCCTGTATGTTCTGCCTACTTCACTCTGCTGCCTGCCTGCTTCTTCCCAGTCCCATACTGCTGTTTGCATGTTCTTCCCCCTTTACTCTGCTGCCTGCTTGTTTCCCCTAGTTTACAGCCTGTCTATTCCTTACTGCAAGATGACCCCGCCTAACCAGCCTGCTTCTTCCTCAACTGCCTGTTCCCCAGCTAGGTCTATTGCAGCCTGCCTATTCCACCCTTTCTGTTGCCACCTGTCGGTTCTACTGTCTCTTCCTCCTTCCAATATGCTGCAACCTGCCTATTACCTCACTCATTTCTTCTGCTGCTGCATGCCTATTCCCCCAAATCTGCTGCTGCCTGCCTACCACCACCCCTCTTGGTCTATTGCTACATGCCGAACGCCCCAGCCTGTTACTGCCTGATTGTTCTACCCAGTCTACTGTCACTCACCCCCCCCCGTATGCTGCCTGATTCTTATTTACTCTGCTAACTGCTTGCCAGCATACCTCTGCCTATTTCTTCATATATGCACCCTCTCCACTCTGCTGCCTGTATACTACCATTTCCCCTTCTACCCTGTTGTGTCTTTCGCCCCGAGTCTACTGTTACATGCCCTTCCTCTAGCATGCAACCGCTTGCTTAGTCTCCCAGCACCATTGTGCTGCACCCGTCTGTTTCTCCTTCTATGTGCTGCCTGCCTATTTCTGTATTTTCCGTATGTTCTCCAGTCTGCACCCACAACTTTGCTGACTGCCTATTCCCGCCATCTGTTTGCCCTCTTGGTTTGCTGCTCTCTGCCTAGTCCCCTTCCTATTTGACTATTACCCCTCACTTACTCTATTTATGCCCACCTGCTTTGGGCAGGGATGATCTCCGAGTGTTCTTCTACCCAGCCAACTACCTCCTGACTCTTCCCCTGCTTCCCTTTCTGCTTCTTACTATTTTTTACTGCATATCCTGCAACAGTCTTTATTCTCTCCCTGCCTGCCTTTTCTCCCAAGCTTCACTCTGCCACCTGTCTGTTCAGCTTTCTCCTGACTATTCTCCCACCCAGTCTGCTGTTGCCTACCTCTCTACCCCCCAGTCCACTACCTTCCGCCTGTTCTCCCACCTACGTTCTGCAATCTGCCTATTACTTCCTTCATATTCTCCAAAGTCTGCTGCCTGCCCCTACAACATTGCTGACTGCCTAATCCAGTCTTCAGTTCCCCATTTAGTCTGCTGCTCTTTGCCTATTACCCCTCCCAGTCTGGTGCCACCTGCCTATCACCCTCTCTGTTACTCTGTTTTCACCTACTTACAGCCCAGGGCTGTTCTCTGTGTGTTCTCTGTGCTACCTGCCTATTACTTCTTGCCTGTTTCATCCCAAGTTTCTTGCCTGCCTATTGCCTAATCCACCTCCTAGTTATCTGCCATCTGCCATCTGCCATCTGCCCATTCCTCACTGTTCTCTTACCGCCTGCCTGTTCTCCTTCCCAGTCTGCTAATGCCTTTCTGCCTGAGTCTTTAGCAGTCTGTAGCTGCCTGGCTTTACCATCCTGTTTGTTCCCCAAGCCTATCTGCTGCCTTCTGCCAGTTCCCACCCCATAGTCTACTGACACCTGCCTGTTCCTCTTCTTCCCAGTCTGCTGATGACTGCTTGCCCCTTGACTGTAGCTCCACTGTCTGCTGCCACCCTGCTACAGCTTGCCTGTACTACCAAGTCTGTTCCTGCTTGCTCGCCCCCAGCAGTCTGCTGCCACTTGCCTGTCCCCATTATCTGTTGCCAGCAACCTGCTCCCCCCAGTCTATTGCCATCTTCCTGTCACCCCAGTCTGCTGCTGCCTACCTGTTACTCTCCTGTTTACTGTTTCCTGTCCCAGTCACTGTCTGTCCCCCTAAAGTCTACTCCCATCTGCTTGTAAGAACATATCCTTGTGCAAAGTTTCCTATCTGACCTGGTACCCAAAGTCCTGACAAAAGGTTACCTCTGGACTCACGAAGAGTCGTCCTTCAGCACTCAGGAGAGGAAAAACCCCCTGTGGGGGAAACCTCTGAGGGACCGTGGCATGAAGAACTGCCCTCCCTCTGGGCTTTAAGAGGCAAACACATGTATGTAAGTTAACTTACCTGGAATATTTGTATTACCACCTTGTTTCTGTCCTTCTAAAAGCAGCATGCGAAAGGAGGGCGCTCATCCCCTTTGTGGAAACATCGATCTCCAAGAACGGGTACAGGAGTAGCTGTAGACACACTCTGGAGACACATCCAAGTGAGACTCTTTTTGGCATAGAGATGGGTATCAGAATTCTTTGGGCAGTTCTAGGACTAAATAGACTTTTGCAGCAGTTATCAGTATTTGCCACTGTGACATCACAACATTATGGCTTTATGATATTTAATTTCTGTTACTATTCCTTAACCTATATTTACTTACGATACACAATCTACATTAGCTTAATACAAATGTATTTCAATATATAAACTGTTTTGTTACCCACTACCAAATAAGACAGTTGAAGCCTTAACTGGATTTTGCAAACAATACAATACCAGGTCAAACCATTCACATGATGCCTTCTATATTATAAGTATTCTATTTGAAATCACCGATCTCCAAGAAAGGTAAGGAGAGTAGCTGAACTCAGTTTCTTCCATATAGAAAAATTATGAAGCTCAAAGTTAGATTTTTGGTATTCAAGCTCCAGGACTGCAGGCACATCCAAATAAGACTATTTTTGCATTGAAGATGGGGTATGAAGTGAATCTCAGTCACAGCTTCAGATGTTTCTGAGAGTAAATGGAATGTTGCAGCAGTTATCAGTGTTTGACACAGTGACATCACAACATTATCACCTTCATGATGTTTAGTGTCCTGTTTTCAGTCACTATTTCTTCACCTATTTCAATATCATTCAGTCTAAATTGGCATAATACAAACATATCTCTAACTACCTAATAAAACAGCTTATGCCTTAAATGGATTTAGCAAACAGTACAATGCAACCACCCAGTACAAAGTAATCACCTTCACAATGCATTCTATATTATGAGTCTTCTTTTAACTATTATCATCTGTTCTAAATCAATCCAAAAACCATAATGTAAATTAAGATCTGCGTTAGATTTTATATTTCAGTAGAATAGTACACATGTCATGTAATTAATTTACTGGTTGGTAGAAAGATGGTCATAACATAGGCAATTAAAACTAAACTGATTCAAACAATAAGCCGGTTACTGGGTCTAGTAAGGACACTCACCCCAGAATGACCAGACGTTTGCATAAAGTGCAGCTTTTTTCCTGGAATGTAACACAATATTTGAATTGCCACCTTGTTTCTGTCCTTCTCAAAGCAGCATGCGAAAGGAGGGCACTCATCCCCTTTGTGGGAACATCGATCTCCAAGAACGGGTACAGGAGTAGCTGTAGACACCATCTGGAGACACATTCAAGTGAGACTCTTTTTGGCATAGAGATGGGTATCAGAATTCTTTGGGCAGTTCTAGGAGTAAATAGACTTTTGCAGCAGTTATCAGTGTTTGCCACTGTGACATCACAACATCATCACTTTATGATATTTAATGATTTATTTTCTGTTACTATTCCTTAACCTATACTTACTTACGATACACAATCTACATTAGCTTAATACAAATTTATTTCAATATATAAACTGTTTTGTTTCCCACTACCAAATTAAACTGTTTAAGCCTTAACTGGATTTTTCAAACAATACAATATCAGGTCTAACCATTCTCATGATGCATTCTATATTATAAGTCTTCTATTTCACCATTTAATTTGTTCTAAATCAATGCAAAAACCATAATGTAAATTAAGACCTGAGTAAAATTTTGCATTTGAGTAGAATAGTACACGTCATGTAATTAGTTTACAAAAAAATGATAAAAAGATGGTCATAATATAGATAATTAAAAATATCTAAAATAACTTGGATTAATGGGTCTAGTAAAGGCATTTATCCCAAAATACATTTTGCATAAAATGAAGCTTTTATCCAGGAATGGAACACAATATGTTGGGCCCCCAGAACAATTATTTGAGTGTTTGCTAATAAATAATATTTAAGGATACATTCTGGTCAACAACAAAATTGGTTGGGTACTCATCAATCCTGCCGTGAAAGCAAAATAAAGGTAAAGGGAGTAGCTGCACTCGGTTTCTTCCATATGGAAAAATTATGAAGCTCCAAGTTAGCTCCAGGACTGCAGACACGTCCAAATAAGACTATTTTTGCCTTGAAGATGGGGTATGAAGTGAAGCTCAGCCACAACCTCAGATGTTTCTGAGAGCAAATGGAATGTTGCAGCAGTTATCAGTGTTTGCCACAGTGACATCACAGCATTATCACTTTCATGATGTTTAGTGTCCTGTCACTATTCCTTAACCTATTTCAATATCATTCACAGTCTAAAATGGCATAATACAAACATATCTCTAACTACCTAATAAAACAGCTTATGCCTTAAATGGATTAAGCAAACAGTACAATACAACCACCCAGTACAAAGTAACCACCTTCACAATGCATTCTATATTATGAGTCTTCTTTTAACTATTATCATCTAAATCAATCCAAAAAACATAATGTAAATGAAGATCTGAGTTGGATTTTATATTTGAGTAGAATAGTACACTTGTCATGTAATTAATTTACTGGTTGGTAGAAAGATGGTCATAACATTCTTTAAAATAAACTGTTTCAAACAATAAGCCGGTTACTGGGTCTAGCAAAGGCACTTACCCCAGAATGACCAGATGTTTGCATAAAGTGCCGTTTATATCCAGGAATGTAACACATTATGTTGGCCCCAAAACAATTATTTAAAAACGTAACAGCCCTGTGGGACATGACACCGCTTTAATCCACCCACCCTCTGCATAACTCAGTATAACCCAGTTAGTCAGTAAGACCCTACTTTAAACGGTCAATGTAATACGTTGTGCGTTCTAAAGAAAAAAATAGATTATTATATACAGCACTTGTTTTGGTGCTCACAGAGAAATGGGTTTTATTTTCCATGGGATTTCTGCTTTAAAATGAAGTGGCATCGTATATATTGCCTTTGGTAACGCAACAGTAGGTGGGAAATGTACCAAACTCCATATATAGTAGGAATTAACACCCCCCCAAATAGCGACGCCTATGCCCCCCAAGTTTATTCCTTACCCCCCAGCTGCAGCGCCAAATAGCACAGTACAATCTAAAAACTATGGGCTCACTGGTCAGTTGCCCAAGGACCCCGCGTTCTGGGGACTCCGTGGTGAATCGCATTGTTGCCAGCAAACTGATTCACCACGTAGCCCCCAAAACAGTAGCGTTTCGACAGGGGAGGGGGCGAGCGGAGAGACCGCCTCCCCTGGGCCGGTCTTCAGGTCCGCGCCGAAGTCCCTGCAAGATTGCGATCTCCCCAAGACCCCAACCAGCCCTGCTCAGTCGACGCCTGATGAGCAGGGCTGTTTAGGATATCACAATCCCCCTCCAACGGCCCAAAATTAGGAAGCTCGAGGTCCGTCTCTTTAGACTTCGGCTTCCGTACTCCCTAATCACTACGCGCCGTAATTGATGCCGAGCGCCTGGATATGACGTTTTATCCCGGCGCTTTGCATCAATAGCCGGCGCGTAATGATTAGGGAGCATAAAAGCAGAGGTCTCAATTGACAAACCT
>VKOC01047638.1:0-57974 GCA_009364415.1 Spea multiplicata
AAAAAAAACACACCAACCCATCAGAGACAGCAGTACATAGAGTGTATTTTTTAAATGCAAGTTGTGCTAAAGTGTTACAATTGTGTTACATCATTACTATGCTAAAGAATACTGTTGTGCATTGAATACCTACCTAGCAATCCATACCTCAGATGAGAAAAATGATCTTCTGCCAGCTCCTTGTTTTTAATTTTTTTCATAAACTTTAAAGCATTGTCTGGTGGATCACCATTGCCAGTTGTAGAAACCACAATAACCACAGGGCTTCTTTCTTTTTCTAAGCTGAACTAGAAATTATTTTAACAATGTTAACTATTTTTAGCATATTCTTTGAACAAGAAAAACACACAATATATACGGAGCAATATTAATCAGCTGTACATCACCACCCCCCCCCCAAAAGGGAATAGTCCATAGTCCAATTGAAACCCCTACTATACCAGAATACATATTAAAGTACTTACCAGCATTTCTTGCCACTGATTGGGAGCTTGAAGCTGTGAATCCGTGGCAGGAAAGTGCTCTTACTAAATTCAATGGGAAGACTTTACAAATGTGCACTGAGGTCTAAACAGACCCCTGCATGCAGTGCTCACCACAGCCACCACTGGAGCTGTCTCGAGGGCAGTATATCACATGCAGGGGGATGCATTTCACCTGGGGGGGTGGGGAAAGGGACTAATGCATTAGAGGAGGAGGTTCTGCAGAAAAGTGCCTCTTTTAGGTTAGTTCCATAAAAAAATCATTAAGATAAGGGTACCATAATTTAATTTTATTTAGTGACTAGTGTTACTCAGCTTTTTAGCATGTTGTATCTTGCTATTGTCATGGTAATACAATCAGCGATCTTTCCGAGGTAGTTGGTTAGGTTTAGCAAAGGAATGAAAAATCCCTTGAACTCTGCACGAACTGTGGGTATTAACTAAGATGGTCAACAGAAATATTATATTATTATTATGCACTCATCTATATGATATCTAAAGTGAGTGCCAGCAACAATTGTTTTTTGGGGCTCTAAATATTACATTCAAACCTCTTTTTGTACCTAGTTAGCTGTTTAAACCACACCACACCATTCACCATACCTGTTTTACAAAATTTCTTAATCCTTTCATTTGCTACTGCATACCCAATTTTCAAAAAGTAGTGTACCACATTTTAGAGTCTCACCTTATTTATATCTTTAAGACAATGAATATCAGCAACTAATCCATGGTGATCTGCCTGTTGGCCTATTTCCTCAGCAATAGCTTTAGCCTGCCCTTGCTGTGTGCCGTATAGTAGCAAAAACCTCCTTTTTAGCGTGCCACACATGGTAGAACACCAACTGCTCTGTAAAAAGCAAATGCAGAAGTGGGGATAAATCCTGAAAGCTAGTTAACACTGTAACACTCACTGAAATAAACTAGGTTACTCAAAAAAGTATTATAGATGCCATCTGTTTCACGTCAAAACATCACAGTAATCACAGAGACATGCAATAATCAATTTCTATGACAGTTAGATTTTAATATAGATTAAGAGAGATGCTGGGTTCGGTCAGATTGCCTGTCTCAGTAACATAGTTCATAAGGTTGAAAAGACCAAAGTCCATCAAGTTCAACCAATATACCTATTGTGTCCAAAGATTGTGGGTGCTGCGTCGATTGGTCACCCTGCCACAAAGTTTTAACATAATTGGTCAGTCTTCTCCATAGCTTAACATGGGGGAGGTAGGCAGCTCTCCATTTGGTCACTGATTAGAGACCAACTCTCCTCTACTTGTTGTCCTATCCCCACCCCAGAGCCAGGTGTTTATACTCACTAACTTTCATTGGTCCCTATGTGTAAACATTCATTGTTTATTGGTGGTCTTGTCTCAATCCCCCACTGACAGCATGAGGTTGTAAGGGACACAAACCATAAATAAAACTATTATTAAATAAAGACATACACATTGACTTGGATGAATCAGGCCGTGGCTTTTATTTAGTTTCACAAATATAACAACAACCATAAACTGTAACTTTTTTCAACTCTGTCACCAATGTAATCTAAATAAACACAAGCCCTTGGCACAAGCCCAGAGCACCATATAAACACTTAACCCATGCCAACCGCCCTGTAAGCCAGCCAGCATATCAATTCACAGTTCAACCAATATTACAGGGCAACTTTACCCCGATAAAAGCCACGACAAATAAAATAAAACAAGGGTGGGTGGGAGGGCGCATCTTCATCAACTCTTCCATGTTGATTCTTCGGCTCACCGCTTCGCTACCGCTCACCAGACTCTACGGTCAGTGCAGTAATCGCTCAGCGGATCGCCAGGTAAGTAACAAAGCTCCTCATAACGCACCTATTTATAGGTGAAATTCCCGCCCTCTAGCGCAGCGCGAGGCACCCGCGCGGGCACCCCAGGATAGCACGAGCCACTCACAAAAGAGCGGCAAAGCGCTAGCGCAAGCGCAGAAGAATTTAAAGTTATATAACCTATTTTTTTTTTTTTTTATATAACAGCTAACCTGACCTTTACATGACCTGTCTAAACTAACCAGTCACACAGTGCATTAACCCTAACTCGTCCCCACAACCTCATGTCAGCCTGTCCTATTCGTTCAGGCTTTATCATTACTACAGTACAAGTTGCACTGAAGACATATCTTTTTTTAATCTAGCAATGTACTTGTTTTTCTCGAAGCACATATGATTTACCATATTTACAATTTAACTGTCAGATCATGTCCATGTGCAAACTAACAAGCTTTACAAATTTGTAAACTGTTTTACCATGCTAACACCTTTTCTATGCATCATCAAATCAGAAGATCAACTGAGCAACTAACTATTACCAGCAGGGTATTAAAAAGCTTACAAATAATAGTTTTATATTCACAACATTCTATTCTATGATTTAAATTATGTATTTATCAAAGACAAAAGTTAGCATTTATGAACTAATACTACTCACAATGTTATAACTGCAGTAACTTTAAATGTATTATTAAATACTTTTTTCATGCCATAAATGTATTTTTAACATTAAGCATTAGGCAAAAAGGACAGTTACACAGGGGACAAATAACCTCAGTGCCCTATGCACAGTAGCTCATTCTAAGAGGTTGTTGTTCAATGACCTGATAGATCAATAGGTAAAATGCAAGAATAGATTCCACATCCCCATGTCTTCAGAGTTCTTAGGACTGAAGTCCACAGAGTGTGTCTCTGTTTAACATGCACTTTAAGTCTGCTGTCCGAATGCCCCTTCTGAATGAATATGTGCATACGTAAGGGACGTATAACCTGTTTTAAATTCTGTAAATGCAGGGATCAACCTGGGATCATAAGCACAGCATGCACCTTGTATAAGTGTCATTCCTCACTCCTAAGCAAACACTGATACCATCATTCAAATTCTACAGCATTCTTTATATCAATTTAAAATAGGCAGTTAGAGATATGATAATATCATGGAGTGACCATTTGTATCATTATCTTTGATAATCACTCCCTTGTATTCTCACTTTTGTGTAGATGCCATGAAAAACACCACTAGCGCTTTACACTTGAGAGACATATTTAAACAAGAAGTCCCAAAATGCTAGTGATGTGTATATTCAGAAAGAGACAGTCTTCTGATTAATTATGTATATATGTGAGGGATGTATAATCTAATTTGCCTGCAAATGCAGGCAACAACCTGGTTTCATACGCACCGTATGCAACTTGTTAAATAAATTATATTCTTAACAAACACTGATACCATCTTTCAGATTCTACAGTATGCTTTTTGTCTAATTAGGTAAGCAGAGATTTGATGATATCTGAATGACCCTTTTTACAACTAGGGTTGCAGGGCCCTTTCCTGGACATTCCTTGAGAGGCTGTACTTTAGCATGAGACTGGGCATAGTCAGGAGTGAGAGCATATGTGTGGATTAATCAGTGACAACTAAATGTTTAGTTTAGGATAAAGAAGAAAAAGTGGACAGATAGATAAAAGAGAGAGGGAGAAAGAAGGGGGAGCAGAGAAGAACAAAAATAGGGAAAATATAATAGAGAGGGGAGAAAAAAAAGTGGAGAAAAGAGAAAAAAGAGAGGAAAGAGAGAGTCACCTCCATATTCTACAAATCTCTAGCACATGCACCTACTGTAGTTCAGCTTTTCACTCATGCGTCAGCATGAGCAGACACTCGCTGAATGTTGTTCCTCCACATACATTCCACAGCTACCTCTATCATCTTTTTACCAAGGACTAGAGTAAAATATGCCAGAAAGATCTCTCTCCCATTCGCAATAGAGAGGTTTGTCCTTAGTCATACTGCTCCATTACGTTGCCTTCTTCAGAGGTGTCAGAATTAGATGCCACATCCCCAAACTGAACACAAAATGAGTGAAAAGAAGGGTTGGATCAGGGTAGCCTAGGCAGTCCTTCTGTAAAATAGATGCAAGGGACCAGGAACCAGGCAGACACATAAAATGTAAAATATAAAGACTCTTTTATTAAAGCAAAAGAAAGGTAATAAAATCATGAACCAAATAATGTAATTCAAAAAGAGCCTGAGTCAGTAATATCAACAGGTGACAACGTGTAATCAGACGAGCTGGGGTCAGGAGTATGGAGATCAGCAAAGTCAGTGTAAGGATGCCACGTAACAGGAGCCAGGAGGGAAGTCAGAAGAAACATTGATACACAATTACACAGGATCCTCAGGAACACACTTGGTAGCCGGAACAAAACAAAAGGGCAAGTTGGAAATCAGCCATAGCCTCATGAGTTAAATAGCCTGACTGTAGTAGAAGGTGGGTAACCATGGTAACAGAGATGGAAAGGCCATTCATTAAACATCAGCTGAGTAAGTCTGTTAAAGGAAAAAAGGCAACCATACCTGGCATTCCTAGGCAGTTTCCCATCCAAATACTAAACTGTCCCAACGCTGCTTAGTTTACAACGCTGCCTAGCTTCAGACAAGTTCGGGCATATTCAGGGTGGTATGGCAGTAGGCATCATATCAAAAAAAAATAATATAGATTTTTTTTTATTGGGAAAAACTGTTGTGCACACAATTTTTGGACGTGTGCGCTCTCTAAAAATGCTATGTGTGCGCGCGCACAAGTGCACAGCTTAGAGGGAACACTGGGCATCAGCTGAGTAACCCTGACAATACATTATTGCTAATACTTATATATGTATAGAGGATCTAAAAAAATAGAGGTTTACCCAGGGCCTTATTAGAATTAAAAATGGTCCTAGCTACACAACATATAATACCATAAAACACAAAGCAAATCACTCCCCAAACTAAGAGTTATTTATATTTCAGAGTTCGTTTGTAGTCTGTTGAATTTGAAACTGTTGGTGAGCTTTGCATATTTAAAAAGCACTTAGTCTGAATTCAAGTGATTGGGATTCTAAAGATGTGAAGTACAGTTATATGATTTGAGCTGTTCAAATTGTATCTAGTGATAGCACATGCAGACATGATTAGCATTCAGACATTGTCTATGATAGAATAGTGAAGCAAATTATTTGTTTTAATTACATTCCAGAAAAACAATTTGGAAGAAATTGTAATTTCCCAATGTAACTAAAGTTGAAAAGTTGTGGTTTTACAACAATATTTTAGGGGATTTTGTTAATGAAATAACTACAAAATTGAGAAAACTATTCTACAGAGTGTACTGTTCCTATTGCTGATTAGATTGAATATCTGGTACTGATAAGAACAAAATAGATGAAATAAATAGTTTAAGAAAAAAGTTTAAAGTTAGGCATTACTTTGCTTCTTTTATTTTGTTGCTAGCTAGCTAGATTTATAGAATACCTGTCACATAAATTTCAGATCATGAGGCAGAATTATCTTTCTCTGTCAAATATCATGCTTTTTTCCACTCTAGAGAATTCTAGACCAGTGATTACCGATGAAATTATACTTTCCAGTATTCACCCATTGTTATGTATGAGAAGTATCATAGGCCATTACTGTGCCTTGGAGACTGGAAGTCAATTTTGCAGAGAAAAAGAAACTCTCTGGCATGTCTTAGGGTGCCCACGGCGAAGTTGCAAAGTTAGATGTCTTAGATGTCTCCTTAAATCTATTGGTGATCTGGACTTGATAGGACTTGCATTATTAGTGTATATCCCAGCCAGATCAAACAATGAGTAATGAGTTTCAAAGCAGGTGAATTTAAGTATATTAAAAATTAAAAAATCATTAAAATGCCTGTGCCGTCATTACTGTACCACATATATATATAAAATATACAAATTTAATATACTACGCAAATAAAATAATGATAGAAATAGCACCATTATTCAGGGGCACAAGTAAGTAAAAACCACAGAGTCCTGGTGCGAAAATTGCCCCGGGGAGCTTCAAGATCACTAAGAAAAATGTCCTGCAGTGACACCTTTACCATAAGCAGTTTGTGGGTGCCTTTTCCAAACAGCTTATCAGTGCCATCATTGCCCCTATCTTGTCAGTGCCCCCAAACATCTTATCTGTGCCATCATAGACATCCATGCTCACATACACCTATACATAGACATCCCGGCTCACATACACTTATACTTAGACATTCATGTTCACATAGACTTCTATATAGACATACATGCTCACATACACTTATTCTTGCACATTCATGCTTACATCCTCACATACATACAAAAAAACATACATACATACCCCCTCCCGCTGGCATCTGCATATCTCTCACCTCTCCTGCAGCTTTCTGTCCGGCTGCTTTCACACTGTGAGGGCAGCCTCGGTTTCACCGCTGGTTCATATGACGTGACTTTTATACCTTCCTTGCATCCTGCGCAAAATAGTTTAGAAAGGACCCTTCTGACCTGGACCAGACAAACAAACAGACATAAAAACCTGGGTATTTCTAAACACCCAGACAAATAATAGAATCCACTCAGCAGGTTTTTTTTTCCATTAGCTTTAGAAGTTTTTTCAAATTTTTACCATATTTTATAATGTTTTATACTAAATTAGATTATATGATTAAAATAATAGCATCTAAATAAAGCCCTTCTTGTTCTGAAAAAAACCCAATATATTAGCCTTTTTGGGAGCAGTAAATGAGAGAGAAGAAAAATACAGTTAAACATGAGCACCACAGAAATCTTAAAACAGCCATTGTCGCAAGTGGTATAAAAATAACTCATTATTACTGCTTGAGTCTTGAGTTGGTATGTGTCACACACAAAATATGTTATGTGGACATGGATGCCCATGCATAAGTGTATGTGAGCATGGATGCCCATGTACAAGTGTATGTTATCATGGATGTCTACGTAGAAGTGCATGTGAGCATGGATGTCTATGCATAAGTGTGTGTGAGCTTGAATATGTATGTGTAAGTATGTGTGTGTGTGAGCATGTTTGTGTAAGAGGTGGGAGACGAGGTGTGTGTTAGTATGAGTGGTGTTAGAATGAGTGTGTTTACATATGTGTGCCAGAACGTTTAGGGGGGCAAGGGGCAATGATGGCACAGACAAGCTGTTTGGGGGGGCAAAGATTTCTCAGATAAGGTATATGAGGGCACTCACAAGCTGCTTGGGGAAAAGCTGTTTGGTGAGTAATTTAGGTACTCACAAGCTTTTTGGGGACAAAGGTGGCACAAACCAAAGGTTGCTTGGTGAGATTGGAAGTTGTGATGTCTTACCACTTTATTAGGGTAATCGATTTTGTAGAGTTATTTAGCTAACTAGCAATAGTGTTATGACATATAATGAATCCCTGCTCTTTTTATAATTGACAGCCAATTCATAATAATGGTAATAGTGTCGTTTTTATGTTTTTACTGCATTATAGGTTACTAGGAGATGGGTTTCCTGAAGTGTCTACACATTTGTAATACCATTTATTCTAGTATTCGAAGATCACCATAGAAACCACTGTGAACATATTGCTTTGAACTCTAATACCTATCAGCAACATTGATAGCAGACATCATTACCAATTGATTCTAATCAAAAGCACAGCATTTATCAGCAGTATGTTAATGGAAGACTAATGCAGTGTGTAATGCAACGTCAATGGGTTTTTCTGTTTTTTGTCCTTTTCTTTTGCTTAAATAATGACTAACAGTTTATTGATTTTTTGTTTAACACCAAAAATAAAATAGTATGTAATACAGTTTTAAAATGCCAAGAGGTAAGGAGTATTCAATTACACCTTTGGCATCAGCATACTGCCTGAAGTATTGTGATGTTCATGGCAAACATTTACACTGTATGAATGAGTATAAGATTTAAATAATGCAGTTTACCACTGGCTGTAATAATATTTTGTTTGTTCCATTCCAATAAATATAAAAGGGACAGGCAGGCTGTTTAGCCCCTTAAGGACAATGGGCGGTCCCTAAACTCATTGAAAACAATGCATTTTGAGCCCGTACAGTCTATGGACTTTGTCCTTAAGGGGTTAAAGGGGCAGAGGTGGCATAGGCAGGTTGCTAAAAGAACAGAGTTTGCACAGACAGACTGTTTCACGGGCAGAGTTGGCATATGTAGGCTCTTTCAGTGGCAGAGTTGGCACATGCAGACTGTTTCAGTGGCAGAATTGGCACGGGCAGGCTGCTTCATGGGCAGAGGTGGCACAGGCTGGCTGCTTCAGGGGCAGAGATGGCACATGCAGGATGCTTCAGGGGCAGAGGTCTACCACATCAATGTCTGGTTTAGTGTACAGTGATGAGAGTTATGCTGTACCACATCAATGTCTGGCTCAGTATATAGTGATAGGAGTTATGCTGTACCATACCTGTTCAGTAAATATTATTTATTTAAACTTATTTAATTTATTTATAAGTTAATATTTTATTTTTCAGCTTTCTAGTTTTTTTTTCAATTGACATACAGTTTACAAATTTCTGAAATAAATATTGCCAACATTATTTTTTGGTGGGGGAGTGCCACACACAGGATCCGCTCTGGGGCCAAATACTCTAGGTTGGGTAGAATGTGCAATTCTCAACACTGATGGAGAGACACAGGTAGGGATACAGGAGACAGGGTGAATAAATAATTTGAAGGCCAGTCTTGGAAATGTTGAGCTTCAGGTAGTAAGATGCTTTCCAGGATGCAATTTTAGACAGACAATTTAGGAGGCAAGTTAGAAGAAGGATGAAGGGTTAGAAGAGGACAAATAGTGTAGCTAGAGAACCGTAGGGACCCCAGCTATGGTCATCGTGGTCAGGGGAGATCTGTGTCAAGGATGCCATATAAATGAACAGTTTGCAGAGGTCCACGAGGATGACAAAAGATAAGTGATCTTTTGTTTTAGCAGTAAGAAAGTAACTTTTCGGAGTGCTGTCATGGTAGGATGTTATGGAGGTTACTTAATTGGACAGGGTCAAGCAGAGAGAGAAAAGTGAGTTAGGTGATTGTATGATGAACATTCCTGGAATTTCGGGGTCATTTGGAGAAGGGAAACAGACTAGTGAAGGTGTCTTCAAAATGGGAGATATGTGAGAATGTTTGAAGAGCGTGTAGAAAGAGCATAGATGGATAGGTCCTAGGATGGTAAATGGACAGGGACTAAATCACCAAAATAATGTGGAGACCTGGCCATCACACCTATATGGGCTTGTTGGACATCCCATCCCTAATCCATGGGCTTTAATATGCAGTGCCCTCTACTTATATTGGCAACCTTGGCAAAAATGAGCAAAACCATGAGCTGTATAACACTTTGATCTTTTCTTACAAATTCACAATAATACACTGTTCTTATGGTTATCAAACAACACAGGTTTTATCCAAAAGAGAAAAACATATTTGAAATATATTTCCATTGATATTTTATATACAGTTTAGCATAAATATTAGGTAACACATAGGTGAAATTACCTCACCATATCACCATGGGTAAGACCAAGGAATGCAGCTGTCATGTGCGGATAAAAAAATACTAAAAGCATTGAAAATGCCCATTTCATGAAGGTTCTAACACACAGTGCTTGTGCTGATGTTGCTTCCAGAGGAATTTTGAAACTCTGCAGTGAGTAATGTTACAGGCAACAGGTGATTTTTACAAGCTACATACTTCAGCACTCAGTAGCCCCACTCTGTGAGTGTGTGTGATATCTTTCTTTGTTGCTGCGCTGTTGATACTTCTATACACTTTCCTTTCACAAGAATGGACATTACTGTGTACCAGGGCAGACTTAACATGGCAGACATGTCTTGAACTGACTTGTGGCAAAGGTGGCATCTTTTGACAGTACAATGTTTAAAGTAAATGAGCTCTTCAGTATTATGTAAATGTAAAGTTAACCTATTCAAAGTGCCCAACTGGAGCTAGGGTATTGTATCCCAAACCCTGGAACAGTGTCAAATTTAAGTTGGGTGCTGCCTTGGGCCTTACCTCATCCTCATCCTCATTAAATGTCTTTAATTAAATAAAAATATATAGCATCCTTGAGTATATATACACTTTGTGTAGATGTATTGTTGTGATAAGGCCTTACAATCATAGTGGAGTTATTAAAACATGATATTACTTTAAGAGGTTAATATATAATTTAATGAATGAATTAACAAGAGTAATGTATTAAAAAGTGCAGTACGTAGCTGTTCTCCACTCTTTCTAAGTAGTTGTTATAAATGAATTTAATGAAGCATAATGTAGGTTTGTTGGGTTTTTGTTGTACATTGCAGTAAATCAAAAGTTTGTGTCTCTTATTAATTTAATAGCATATGACCTTTTAAAAGCACTCCAGGTTGAATGTGTGATGGATCAATTGTGAACACTACAAAATATATATTTTTCTCCATTTAAAATATACTTCAGTTTTTATAAGTGTGTTGAGGCAGAGTTCAGCTGGGAGATACTTAACAGGGTTGAGTGCTATGTTACAGTAAGGCCAGGTGAGCAAGGATGTTTTAGTACTGGAGATCTTAATAACATTAATCATTTATGAAGTACTTTTGCAGGAATGCATTTTTATAAAAGGGTAACCTAAGAGTGATGATTAAAGTTCAATGAGGAAGTCAAATCAGTAAGTACTTTAATATCTGAATTGTGAAATATAGCTATTCACAAACCAGAAAAGGGAAATGCTGGATGATGTGAGTTTACTTGGTTATTTAAATAAATATAACATGAATAAATATGAATTTTGTGTCTGTAAAAAAAATAAAAACATCACAGAATCCTGTAACATGGAGACGGGTGAGAACGCTTTCAGGGATCCATACATCTTAAATGTTCCATTTAATTAAATGGTGAAAACAATTGGAGAACATTTCATATGGAAGGATTGTTAGGCTGCAGCCTCTCCTAATAAACAAGTAACAGCTAAAGGCTTAAGGGAATTAGTTGGACATCTCTGTTCATAAGTCTACCATATGCAAAACAGTTAACAGACTTGGAGTCATACCTGGGAAATTGTGGGCTCTAGATAGCCGGAGCCTACCCTTGTGGGACATGGCCAGAAACGCTCACTGATGTCAGTGAGCAGTACTGCTGATGTCGATGGGTTGTCTGGCTGATGTTAGGGTAGGTCCCAGCAATATTAGCTGGCATTTCCAGGCATATTAGAGGTAATGAATGGTGCAGCAATAGGACTAGGGAAACACACATAGTCAAGCAAGTAGGAAACCTCCCCAAAACCTGGAGCAGAAGTTTTCAACAGTAGACAGAGCCCGGTTGGAAAGAGTCTCCTGCAATACAAGGAGCATTGGTGTAAATATGCCCTCCATTAGCAAGAGTCTCAATACCACGACCATTAAGACATTAGAGACATATGGAAGGTATCTATGTCGAGTTACCAACCAAAACAATGTTCTCAAGGACTGTGATACCTGTAGAATCTTGTTCCCCATTCCTTGAAAAAGCAATGTTCTGCCATTAATAATTGTGCATGAGACACATTTTCTTATTACTGTTTATTGCTTATATGTAAGTATAAAGGTGACTGACATCACCTTCTTTTTCAAAATAGTCTATCATTCAACATACTAAGTGAATTAGAGTACCATAACAGACAGATGCAAGCTTATCATTATCTATGATTTTACTTAAGTGTGTGGAACTTTTAGATGTAGTGTAAGAAAGGATTACTTTACTGAGGGGGTGGTAGATAAATGGAACAGCTTCCCATCAGAAGTGGCAGGGACTTATATAGTAAGGAAAAACATGTATGGGATAGGCAATTAGGCATACAGCTATCCTGAATCTAAGACAGGACCAAGGACTAATTAAGAATTAATCTAGGTGCTTCCCTGCCAGACTGGGCTTGTAGAGTTTGTGACAGAACACGTTTTTGGTTTGGAGTTTGGGGCTACATCCCCTTGTGGGTAGAGGCAGTGGTGGATCCAGGTCAAGTGGGCCCTGGAGCAATACTGTTTCAAGGGACCTCCTCTAGAATCACAATAATTATATATATATATATATATATATATATATATACAGTACATACACAGTATATATAAAGACACTTGCATACTTATTCTAACTTTAAAAGCTTACTAATAACACATTCATTAAAACAACAACACAATCTTGGCTCCCTATACCCAAAACTGCATTCTTAAAAAAATATGTTCTCCCTACTCAGAGGCACATCTAGAGTATTTGCACCCTGGCCAGATCCTGTATGTAGCATCCCTACCCTACAAAAAATAATATTTTCACAAATTTGTAAACTGTATGTTAACTGGAAAAACTAAAAATCTGAAAAAAAAGTTATTTATGTATAAGATAACGGATATGGTACAGCATAACTCCTGTTACTATATACTGATGCAGACTTTGATGGTGGTACAGCGTAACTCCCATAAGTATACACTAAGCCAGACATTGATGTGGTAGGCCCCTGTCCCTGCCTGTGCCACTGTTGCCCCTAAAACACCCTGCCTGTCCCACTGTTGCCCCTAAAACACCCTGCCTGTGCCATCTCTGCCCCTGAAACGGCCTGCCTGTGTCACCTCTGCCCCTTTAGCAGACTGTCTGTGCCACCTCTGCCCCTTTAGCAGCAAGCTTGTGCAACCTCTGCCTCTTTGGCACCCAGCCTGTGCTATCTCTGCCCTGAAAGCAGCCTGCCTGTGCCACCTCTGCCCCCTTAACAGCCTGCCTGTGCCAACTATGCTCCTGAAATAGCATGCCTAGCCAACTCTGCCCCTTTACCACACTGTGTGAGGGGAAGCAGAAACCTGGACAGGAAAAGAGAGTTTCCTCGCAAAAAATGCGAGCTCCACTGCGGAAAGCTGAAGGCCCATGTTAGGTGGACATCTGCTCGGCCGGTTCCCCCCTCATGAATGGCACCTGGGGAGGACCTCCCCCCTTAGTTATGCTACTGTCCCTACTTCTCAATATTAATGGTTTTACCAGTTTACTTCTAACAAACTTATTTAAAATACAGATTAATCTTTTTTTCATATATTTTCTCTTTGTTGCTAAGGTATAGACAGAATTTATATCAAAGATAACTGAAACATCTCAAACTATAAATATGTTCATAGTAGAATTATGTTATAAAATGTATATAATTTATTTTATGCATTTATTTTGATGTATTTGTAATATCATGCAAGTATTGTAGACCAAAATGTTTTATTATTTGAACTGAGAAGCTAAAATAGCATTCTCTCAGTGTGCATACCGACACTTTGTTTACTGAAGATACGAGTAGCATAACTTGATATTCTACCATTGACTTTCCCAGTAGAAAGTTTCCAGGGAATTACTTATATTTTAAAGGGATACTCATTAGCAGGACTTCTGAATGCAATTTTATAGAAAAATGGATCAACTTGGAAAAGTCAGGGTTTTTTTAAAATTTTTTGAAAATAAGTAATTATAAATAATAATGTCTTCAAACACAGCTTGCTCTTATCAATATGATGACATAAATAGAACAAAGTGAAGCATTTAATGTCTACAGTAAAAAGGTTGTAACAGAGAAAAAAGTAAACTTAAATACAGTTGTTTACATGTGTACAAGGCATAAATGTAAATTTTAACAGTACATCTTACTACAAATGAATATCCTTGTTGAGTCAGTGTATATTGAGCAGTTTATTATGTTAGGCAAGATCTTCTTTGCAAAGCCAAAATGCTTAGTGTTACAGTATGTCACAAAAGTGAGTACACCCCTCAGATTTTTGTAAATATTTTATTATCTCTTTTTATGTGACAACCAGTGGTGGAACATCCAGGGTCGCATGGGTCGCAGGCGTCGCGACTGCGCCAGGGCCCTGCAGTTCTGCCAGTCAGGGGGCCCAAGGGGTGCCGAGCGGTCGTTTTCAGCAACCGCTCGCCATCCTTCTGCCTCCCCTGCTCCCTCAGTGGTGGGAGTGTGAGGCATCTGTGTCGGTGCTGGCGCTTCATGCTGAGCGCCGGCATATGACGTCATATGACAGCGCTCACCAGTGAAGCGGCACGCACTGCAGCAGAGGCCTTGCGCTCCCACCACAGGACTGCACGGTAAGTGACCTACAAAGGGGGGTAGGGAGAGGGTAGATAGTGAGAAGGGGGGATAGTGAGAGGGTAGATAGTGAGAAGGGGATAGGCAGAGGGTAGTAGTGAAGAATGGAGGGGGTAGGGAGAGGGTAGATAGTGGGAAGGGAGGGGGGTTGGAGAGGGATGTAGTGAGTAGGGGAGGGGGTAGGGAGAATAAATAGTGAGAAGGGAGGGGTAGAGAGAGGGTAGATAGGTGAGAAGGGGGGGGTAGATAGTGTGAGAAGGGGGAGAGGGGTAGATACTGTGAGAAGAGGACTGAGGGGCAGGTAGTGTGATAAGAGGGGGTAGATAGTATTAGAAGGGGGGTGAGTTCACCCCTAAGTAGAAATGTCCAAATTGGGCCCACAGTATCAATAGCTTGTGTGGCCACCATTATTTCCCAGCAACTCTCTTGGGCATGGACTTCACCAGAGCTGTCATAGATGCAGAAAATAAGACACTTTCACATTGTTTTCTAAAATGTAGTTTGATTTGATGAGCCTAACTAAAAATAAACATTCCTAGGTTATCAGGCTAATATTATTATTATATTATTATAATATTTTATTATTACCTTTTATGTTTCACTGTAACATACAATCCCAATAATATGGAAACATGTTTGAACAACAAAACAAAAATACATTAACCTTCAAACTGTTATTGTAAATACATGCAGATATGAATATTCATTTGTTCTTATAAAGGGAATTTGTTGCATGACCATAGGAATAAATTTTTATGATATAACAACAAAAACATCTCTGAACGTGCTTTTCAGTTTTAGAATGACATTGTTTGCAATATATGTGATATCTATATGAATTAAAATGTTATGTGACCTTGAAATAAGTTCTTGTTAATGCGGGCAATCATCTTGGACAGTAGGCATGTGTATATTGAGCATCTATGACGTGAAGCCGAAAAGAGAAACATATGGTATGTTGTATCATCAGAAGTTATCTCATTCTGCTGATACAACATTTTTTTCTGCAGTGGACAAACTTTATCAGAATTGTATACGTGTGAGGGCCACACTCACTGTGGTAAAATATAGCCTTTAATAAAATATGCAGATTAAAATAAAGTAAATGACACAAAACCTTTACTTTTCCTCTCACTCATTCTGGGCTTAGAAAGTTTTGTGACTACAAATAAGTAATAGTTCTATTTATTCTAGGGATGCACTGAAATTAAAATTCTGGACCGAAACCGAAAATTCAGGGTTCACTTAGCCGAAGGGTTCAGGGTTCACTGAAAAACAATACAAAATCCCACACCAATGTTGGTTACACACCAACATTGTACAAAAATGTAATAACAATGTTAATACAGTATATATATATATATATATATATAATATATATATTATGATTGTTAACAGCAATCTCAGGTATTGTCAGGGTCCATCCAGGCTGCAGAGCTGCATATCTCTGTTTTTCCCTGCCTTGCCTCAGTTCCCATGTTTTGCTTCGATCCATTCCTGGATTTCCTTTTGCTCTGTTCTGATCTACCATTCCTTGCTTCTGCTTCAGCTTTTTGCTTCAGCTCTGTTTCCTTCATAAGGTGTGCCCCTCCCGTGTGTTCTGTTTGTCTCAGTCTGCAGTCTAAAGGTATGTTTCAGTGCTATGTGTTTGGACTACATGTTTGGTTTGTTTCGTACCATTGTCAGCAGGGATTAGCGTTAGGACCCACTGTCATTGGAGTACTTTGGCGTAGTGGTGGGCTAAGCATACTATGGCCATAAGATGTGACGGAATCTCCAATTGTTATCGTTTAGTCCTAGGCTAGTTCCTGTATCCATGTGCGTCTGTCTCTTATGTACCTTTGCCCTTCTTCCCTGTATCATCTGAGGATTCTGGTTCCTCTCTCCTCTCCCCATGTCCCAGTTAATATGTCCTATCCTTGCTTAAAGGAGAAGCGTCCGAGGATTCCGGCTCCTCACTCCTTCCCCTGTGTTCCTTGTCCTGTTCCCTGTCTTTTGTTGTGCCCTGTTCTTTGCTCTGTCCGCCTTGCTTGCTACATTTGTTTATTCTCTGCTTAGCTTCCATACTCCCTGCCTGCAGCATCCCACACATGAGTTCTGTGTGATGTTTCATGCCTGTTCCAGGGTGCCTGCAGGATATCTCCAAGTTCTGTTAGTTTTGTCAGATCCAAGTTTAGTTCGGATTTCCACATCCAGCCAAGTTTCATTCTGCTTTGTTCTGGACTACATTTGCTGCTATTTCAGGGCGCTGGTAGGTGGCTGCACAACCCTTGATACCCACCCGGAAGAGTGCGGTCACCCTGCAACCAGGCCCTGTCCAACTCCACTGCTGCTCAGTTCCTCCTGAACTCCATCTATGGGTGCACTGGGTCTTTACGGTCGTCCGTATGGACCCAGGTTCCTGACAGATATACCCAGATTCCAGAATGTACTGGTTAGCTGGGCATGATAGGAGTGTGATTGCTGTCAACAATCATATATAAATAATTACTGTTGTTGTATTTTTTTGTCCAATTTTGTTTTTTTTTTTGTTAAAAGTAACACACCAAAATTGGACAAACAATTCAACAATATGACTTGGCATGATAGGAGTGTGATTTCTAACAGCAATCACACTCCTATCATACCCAGGCAACCAGTAAATGCTGGAACCTAGGTATGATAGGAGTATGATTGCTAACAGCTGAAACCTGGCTAGCTGGGTATTGATGCTGTGAGCAGTATAGGGTCTGCACATCACTCTGTGCCATGCCCGTCACTTATACATCCATGCTATCACACACACATACTCATTCATTTATATACCTATTCATGCACAGATTCATTCCCTCAATCACGCACACTCATTCATACACCCTACACCACCCCCTTACCTGCACTGCAGCTCTCTTGATGCCGTTCACAGACTTCTCTGGTGCCTCTGGGTTGTTCGCATTCTGTGCAAGCAACTTCTCTTGTACTGTACAGGGGAAGCAGGAATGGAGCAGAGTCATGTGATGTCACGTACATTCACGTGACTCTGCTGGGTTCCGATTCCTCTGTGCAGTACAAAAGACCCTCCCACAGGTAAGCAGGGCCCTTGTGATCCTGGTTGCCCTGGCTGCCGATCACCCCACACGCGCCGCACCTCGAGGTCCGGCGGGCCGCATTTAGTAGGGCTACTTATTTGGCAAAACAATTAGTAAGTATTATTACTGCAGTGAGGAAGTAAAAAAGAAAAAATGTCATTTGAAATGTATGTCATGGAAATTAACAGTATCATGTATAAAATACAAAGATGCTAACACAAACAGGGCAATTAGAGTCCTTCAAGTAAAAAATAATACATATGTAGATAATAAATGGGAGCAATATAAACACCCCAAAAGTTTTTGTTTACATTAATGGCAAAAAAACAAGGAAAACATTTAAATTTGAATTTGGTAAGCTGGTTAGTGAGGACCAGAAGAAAGCACAAGCTAATGCTTTTGTCACACCACGCACACCTTCCAGTGAAAAAAGTTGATGGTTATGAGAAACATTGTTTAGTTGGCTGGATTTACTGTTAGATTCATGTAATCATACAATAAGGTAACACAAGCCATACGTTGTGATTAAATACCATGCTCATATACTACCAGAATTATATTAAAAAAAGAAGAACCTTCCAAAATGCTTTCTTTGTCTTATAATTTGCCAATTTTCAGCAGCAGGTTGTGCACATTTGAACACAACTAAATATATCAGAATTATCACAGTATTCCAAGACACTTTTGTATAATGATTTCCTTTTCTCGTGGGGTTCACTCTATTTAAAGATAAAAGCATCTTGTTTTGTTGAATGCATCCAGATTTAGAAAATCACATCTAATTTGAGCAGCTATTCTCTTGAGTGGGGAAACTCTAGAAAGTGGTTTTTAGCTTGTTTACTCATTATACGAGGCAGATAAAACCTTCAGAGCGCAGAAGCACACTTTTACAATTGCTTTGGGAGTTTATTGGGCTGGAGAGTGCCAACAGTATTGCTATTCATCTTACAAGAGAAGCAATACATAGATCCAAGTTGTATTATTAACCTAATATACTACCACATTTGCTATGGAAACCTAGGACTTTGTATCTTAGCTTTTAAAACCAAGTCTTGATGGCTAAGATAATATGGCTTAATTATGCATCCTACAAAAAAAGCAAACTTGGTGACATTTGAAGAATTCAATTTTTGTACACTATTTTTATTAACAATTTAAATAAATAATATGGATAAAATAGAAAGTTTTAAATAAACATATATTCAGGGCAAATTCAGCTTTTACCATCATCTTTTTATAGGTCTTTATACTGTGTGAAACAATCATATTGCGTTATGAAAAATTGGTTTAATAATTATTTTGATAATATAAATGCATGTTTTATGAGTCTTATATGTTTCTATGCTTTTAAACAGGAATCAAAATAACCACCAATATGATCTCAAGTGGCTTATTAATATGTCACTGACTTCTGGGTATTCAGAGAACAATAGTCTGAATTTAGTGCCAGTGATAAGTACATCAGAAGTAATTGAATATTAATACCTGCATGGATTGCAATGGAAAAAAACAGATACATTAACAGAAAATGTGTTTATAATTTAAACTATTTTAAAAACTTACATTATTCCTCTACTAAATGCTTCAGCCAGTTACCAAAATATCTATCAATAGGTCACAGTCATATTACCGTACACCAGGCCAGCAGACACTACCCTTTGCTACTTCTCTAACTACATCTCTTAAAACAACAGTGTCTGGCTTTGGTCATTAGGAATGTTGAAATGTACGAATATGTACACAATCTATACTTATGAAGTAATATTCTTTGAATAACTTATCACTGAAGGTTGTTTTAATTTTCTTTAGCTTTTAATGGTGCATTCATTATTTACTGTTGTTGGATGCCAAAATAAACAGTTAAAATTGATTCATAGATTAAGGCAGTGGAGGCCTAACCCAACTAAGCACACTGGGGGAGGGTTGATGGATCACAGACTTCGGGTCAGGCTTAAAATAAGGTTTCTTTGAAATCGTATTCCTTTATTGACTTTTAGTGTGCCCTGCAGAGAGGCATCCAAATATATAGCCAGTCATTTTTCACTTGTAATACATGCAGCATCTATATTACATTCTCAATGATTTAACCATTAGATACTGCTGTACTACTGTAATTTGCATCTAAGTTTATTACTTAGAATTTAAATCATTAAAAATCTACTTTAACATATACATGTAAATGTTTGATTTTGTAAATAATAAAAATAAAATAATCTGCATTATAGTGGTTGCTGAAAATTCATATTTGCTTGTTTATGGCAAATATTGAGATCTGTGATTTTAATACAAGCACCAGCATAAGGATTATATAAATATGTAAGTAGACTTAGAAATCATCATACTTTAGTAACTGTTTTCATTTCTTCAACACTAGAATAATGTATTTTGATTAGTGGCAATTTTTTTGTTTGTGGGAATATTCCAATTTCTTATATCCTGAATAGTTAAATAATAAAAAAAACATCCTTAATCCCCTCAAAAGTGTCCCTCAGCCATGAGGTTATTATCTATAAGCAGGGCTATAGTTAGTAGAATGCTAAGCAAGGCCATAAAGAATCTATCAACAAAAGATCCTGCTCATAAGCAACTTTAGGGAGGAATTGGTGGTAGTTAGTCTTCTTATTTGTCGTGGCTCTCACTGCTCCACAGGGATGTCACTGCTCTCTTTGTATAAAATAGGCTAAGATTGATCAGTCATGTATCACAACAATTCTGTAATCCATTGACCGATTGTCTAATATGATTGGTACCCTTCTAATTCTTCCCCTTTTTTCCCTTTCTCTCTTGTTTTGCTTGTCCCCACCCCCATATGTCTTTACTTCAATGAAAACAATAAACATTGATTTACCTAAAACGTAAATTCTATATTAGAAATTAACAATTACTCAGCATATCACACAAATGTATAGTAAATAGTAGACTTGTGCATTCGTCTTTGGGCGAACATGAAAACGAACATGAAGAGTGCGTTTTCGTGTTCGTTCCGAAGACACGAAGAAGAGAAGACAGTGGCGGTAAAACGTAGGTGAAGACGAAGACACACACATGAAGAATCTTCGTGAACGTCTTCATCTACTAATCTCCCCGGTCCCTTCCCCATCTAGCCTACCTTATCTTCACGGCATCGCAGGAGTTGACAGAAGCGGAAATCCGCAAGTCCGCCATCAGGGCTTAGAGGGCAGCGCGAGTGAGCCTATTGGTCACCTGCAGGGTCTTCCTCTGGCATCAACCAATTGGCCAATAGGCTCACTCGCATGGCCTCTTTAACTCCTGATTTCCGTGTTAGTAGTATGTTATTATGCTACTCACTGTATTTTACCAATAGAGGGCAGCATTCTGCCCAAGATATATTAGCTATATGCGGTAGTGTGCTCATTTTCATTTATTAGTTATTTAAATAAAATATATTCCCATGATCTGCTGGTCTCCCCTCCGCACTCGTGGACATTAATTCTGTCGAACTTGCAAACTTTTTTTTCTATTTATTTTGGGGGTTTTTTGTATTAAACTGTTAGACAAAAGGATCATGGGAATATTTTTTTTTAGTAAATGCAAATGAGCACAAAACCATATATGGCTAATATATTTTCGGGCAGAATGCTGCCCTCGATTGGTAAGATACATTGAGTAGCATTGTTCCATATGCTTGAAACCAATGTATCTTACCAATAAGGGCAGCATTCTGCCCAAAGATATATTAGCCATATGTGGCAGTGTGCTCACTGGAAACAAAATTTGTTGTCCGAAAATGAATGGACATATTCAGTGTTTCTTCTAAAATTCAATATTATAGGCTTCAGACACAGGTTTATCACGTAAATGCACTTTTCACTGTGCACCCAATAGGAGGACAAAGCCATTATATAAGCTAAACTGGGCCAAATTAGTAATCACGACTGGATTTTTATTCATACATTCAAAAAAGGAACAAATGCATTATGAAGACTAAACTAGATGAAATAATTGATTACTAAGGGATATGTATAATAAATAACTTTCATTTTTAATAGATAACCCTCTATGTAAGATTACAGATCATGCCACCTAATAATACAGGTTTTTTAAATACTGTCTTCGAAAAAAATACCCTACAGTAATGTGACCTTTATGTCTTGTTATTTATAATGGAGATTAAGAATGTGTCACATTAAAATGTTAGTTGCCATGCATATGTCATTCTTCTCTTTACATTAAAATAAGTCACAAGGTATATGTTATTCTATGCATTAATGTCTTCTTAGAGATGATATTTTTGTTTATTTAGTGTATTTTTATAAGCGTTTATATAAGAGTATTTGAAAGGTCGGCACAAGATACCTTCATTTATCCAAGAATTTTATGTAATTTTCAGCTAAAATAAATCATTGTTCCTTCTGTATCTTTGTCCTAACCAATTACATTTGCCTGGGAAAATCCAGGTGTCTGCAGTTTCAAAAGTTTCATTGTACATCCTAAAAAATGAAACGCTAAGAATGAAAGATGACTTTTCAATTCACAAGGAGAAACTAGATAAAATATCATACAGTATTTAACATGACAGTTAAGGTCCCACATACCCACACACGCACTGGAACACATTTACAAACACTCTCACATTTACACTATTACACGCTAACACATACTCACAAACACACACTTACACCCTCATGGTAACACATATTCCCTCTCACACACACTTACACATTCATGCTCACACATATTAACACAAACACATTAATGCCGACACACAAATACTAAGAAATACATGTTCATGCACACAAATACTAACACATTAATGCTCACAAACTTACATATACATATTCATGCTAACACACATACACATTTATGCTCATACGCTTGCACATATGCATTCATGTTCACATACACTATGCATTCATACTAACACACACACTTATACATACACTCTCATTCATTTCCTTTACCCTCTCACTCACCCGCTCCCTCTCTCACTCCCTTACCAGCTTTCTCTCTGGCTGCTCACACATGTTCAAGCATTTTTTTGTATTTTCTTACTTTGTTCCAGCCTAATGTGAAGTACCTATCCCAAAATATGAGAAAATAATGTGAAAACTTGTGTCCCTTTAAGATTTGTGGTTGTAATACACCACCTAGAAAGGTAAGTAGAGTGTCTTTGAAATAAATAAGGGGTGCACTTTTAGCAAATATACAATTTTACTGGGTTAACTTGAAACATAGGCCCTCTACTGTCTCTCAAATGAGACCTGGGCAGAATAAAAAATTCTGTCAAAATTCTGAGTTTAAAAGCTGAAGGGAGAAGATAGAAGATGAAGATAAGGGAGAAAACATTTAGAGTGTGAGAGAGAGTGAATAAGAGGGTGAGTAAATGTGGACCTATGAATTTTGATCTAGTTCTAGAGTATTGTTTTAATTGACTATTTTAGAGAAATTTATTATTAAAAGTTATGTTTCATGATTACTACTTTTGTACATTTCTGAAAATTATATGATAAACTAAAATGACACCTATCCGTAATTATCAATCAAATAATTTGGTAGATAATTATTATGTTGATTAGGCTTCTATTGCTGATTAAATTATCCTCCATTTATTATATAATTAGATCTCATAGGTAGAGAAAATAATAATGGCAATGTTTTAGGATTTTCATTTCATATATGTAATTATCAGGTTTTTTATGCCCCATTTTTTAGGACACTCCGAAAAGTAAATGAAACTGTAACCAATCTGCAATGGTCAAAGCAACAGTTCCCCTTTAAGTACTTGTCCTATATAAGCGGCATCTGTACTTCTTCTATATGCGTGACTATTGACATTAAGGTTATAAATATAAATTATATTCTATTTTCTGTGATTTTCAGTCCAGAAATAGAAACTTAAGGAAATTCTGTAGGAGCAAGAGCCCATTGTAAATGATTTATTAGATAAATAGTGAATTGTTTAGTAATGTAATTTTGTAAATCATCTACCTGTTGCATCAGCAGATATACTGTATGTGCAGCATCAGTAGATTAATACCTTATTTGCTCGATTATAAAACAAGGTTTTTTTCAGAGCAAGCACTGCAGGGGACCTGGATCCTCCTCTCTGGCAGCCGGTGGACGTCTACACGATGCGCGCAGACAACCTCCGCTGCTACCCAACACTTCGGCTGGGGCTTCTATGACTGAGCACCAGAAAGTCACGTCACGCCTGTGGTCTGTAATTGAAGCCCCGGCGGAAGTGTCTGGTAGCAGCAGAGGTTGTCTGCGGGCATTGCGTAGACATCCACCGGCTGCCCCCACTTGACATCAAGGAGTCTGGAGCATGGGGACCAGTCTGGGGATACATCAGTCGGGGGAGGGCATATAGGGGGCAAAGTGGAGGCAGAGTGGCATATAGGGGATATAAGGTATATCAGAGGAGCAGGTTGGCAAATAAAAAGAAAATAAGAACAAAAAATGCATTTTTCTCAATCATAGTTTTTATTAAATATGAAGAAATAGTTTATGAAAAATAGCTTATATGTGAATTAATATTTACCATATTTATCGGCGTATAACACGCACTTTTTAAACCATAATAAGAAGCTGAAATCCTACCTGCGTGTTATACGCCAATAAATCCTACAGCTGCATGATTTGCAGCCGCGTCTCCCTCACTTCCGGTCCTGGTGAGGGTGCGTGTTATACGCCGGTGCGTGTTATACGCCGGCAAGTACGGTACTAATAAAACTTTTCTTTTTTTCTAAATTAATATTCAAATTTGGGTTGTCTTATAATCAGGGTCATCTTGCAATCGAGCAAATACCGTATTAATGGTGTCTCACAACAGATATTGCTTTGCATTAGAAATGCCATAGTTTAATATCATAAACATTAATTTATTTTTATTAACAAATTAATGGTGATGTGGCTTTAAATAGAATGATGGACTCATCATTACATCATTAGGGAAACCATAATGCCACATTGGTAATGTTAATTGCCCCATGGCTGTGGTTGTGTTTACTTTGTTATTCTCATTGCGAATAAATGAAATAGATCTGCATGTAATATAACAGCAGAGAGTGAATGTGTCTGGTTTTGTTAATGTTTCTGTTAATCTTGTTTGGGAAAAGGATTTCATGTTGCCTTGTGACAGATAGCACCTGACAAAATTCTCTGCTAGTCCCATCTGTAAATACTCAAAGCAGATTGAATAGAACATCAGCTTCTTTTGTAAAAATGCCAACTCATGAGGTTATCTAACATCATTACTGATGCTTATAAAAAGTAACTAAAATACATCTATTAGTTTACTTTATAAGTAGGTATCAGTGCTTTTGCGTGCACAAAATGAGAAGTAAATAGCTCAAGATATATAAAAATCCATTAATTTAAAAGAATGTCATCTTTCCCACTAATAAACGTAATTTTACTCGGCCAATGTAAGTTATTGGTTTCTACATTAAAAGGGCTAAAATCAAGACTTTATTAAAACCTGTTTTCTTTCTTGTATATGTGCAATTATTTTAATATTCAGCTATAATATAAGACTAGACACTTCAGAGTCTTTGAAGGTTTGAAGCAATTAAATCTGCAATCTCCAGGACACAGAAGAGACATGCACCCAATTCTTTACGGTGCAGCTGAAGATATTAGTAAGCCTGGTCACTTGTGTCAATGCCGTACCCTCGCCTGTCTGGGTTCTCATGTTGTTATGCATAACAACTTTCTGAGCATGTTCCATTATTTCTTTTGCCCATATTGCGCCTATCATTTTAAGGGGAATGTTAGCTGGCTTTGTCTCTAGGAACAGGCATCAATACATTATGACAGGCTTTACATTTTGAGACCATGCAAGCTACCAATGCAATGACTCATATGTTTATTGGTTTTAAAGTGGTTTTAACAGGTTAGCAGATAAGTCTAGATTGGTTTACTGTACCATTTAAATGTAAAAGGTGTTTTATGAACTGTTAAAAAAGCAATAACCCTTGCAATACCACTCATTTTAAATTAAAGATAGCATCCACTGAAAGGAAATTATGAGTTACATTAGCACTTGCTATTTTACTATGTGCCCTGGGAGTAGAATCACTTACTAGTGGGTAACGATTTAGTGTACATTCTTTCTTTTTTCAGAAGTCTACTTTTTAGATGGTTCATGTAACTGAGCCCAACATTTTCTAAGGGGAAAAAAGGAATATTTTTCTTTTTTTCGTTTCCCGGCTGACAGTTTTTCTCTCATCATGATATGATAATTGACCTTATTGAACCTCTTCGGTAGAACTTCTTTGCAATTTTTTGCATAATCCTGTCATATATAATGAATTACTGTATGTTGATTTCTTTGGGGGGTAAACTATGTTTACTTGGAATTACCTTTTTTTCTATAGCTAGACTTGAATTAATGAAAGTCAACAATGATAAATAACTAGTGTGATTTCATTATACGGAAGGTCGAACAACATCCTTTTTTTCTTCACAGAATAGAGTTAATATAGATCAGATAACTGTAGACATAGCTGGCCAATTTCCAGTTGTGAGTATGTGTGATCTATCTACTTCTACATTTAGTTAATTTACTTTGTCTTGTGCCTAGTTAACTGTGCAATATGTAATTATATGATCAAATTGAGTAATATAACTGCCATGTATATTGCCTATAACCATACCTTCTAGGAATAGATACAGCCAGCCTGCCAGAGTTTTTAAAAAGAAAGCCTTTATAAGAAAATCTGATTTTACGTACTGATATAATTGTTTTATATTTTACATGTATGCTGTTCTGCATAAGAATTGATACTATTATTAACTAAAATTGAATAATGGATTTCAATTATGTTAGTGTGATTATTCACCTGATTTATTGTCTTTTAAAATCAATAAATACAGTACAGGAATGAATCTTTTGAGTGTCTACCTCATGCATTTTGGAGAACAACCTTACGTGAGTCCCATGCCTGGATCAGCCCAGCTCATCTTTATAAGAGTAAGAGGAAGCCAAGATAGCTAAAATAACTTTACCCCATAAGTATTTGGGAACAATGCTTCTGGAGTAGAGTTGACAGCCTTCACTATGTAGAGCTGCAGGGTGATGTCGGCTCTGGTGGGTGGAAATAAATCTAGGCCTTTCCACTCTGTAAAGGACAGGCACTGTACTTCTGGGTTATATATTAAATATTATATACTATATATTAAATAGGTGGATCACTATGTGTTGGGTTTCCCTCTTCAAATACTCACTTATTTCACTTAGCATTATAATGGACTGGCATCGCTGAGAAATCATAGATTATATACTACTGCATTAGCCCACTGTGCTGGGCTCCATATATACCTATACTTTGTGGAGTTACATGTCTTGCACCTCTCTTACTTCCTTCCCCGTCCAGTTTTGTTTTCTTGTTGTGAAAAAACAATAAAACATATATTTGAAAGAAAAAAAAAGATTACCCCTTGCATTATGAAGGGCCAACTTTCTCATGAAACAAGTGCTTAGTTGCCCCAGTATAATGCATAGTTAACATGGAGATATATCCAGAAAATCTCCTCACACATAAAAGTTGGCCCTTCATAATGCATGGGGAAATCTAGGAGCTGAATTCTGAACCTTCAGGCAAACGCCTGCCTTAGAATTGATCATGAGGAATTACGTTAGTGTAACAATGACTATGTCAAATTTGTTCATCAGACCATTGAGTGTGGTTGATAAGGCTGTATTGTAACCTAATATTAACTTATGTTCTAGTAATGAAAGTAATGAAACTGCTCCCAGTTATGCACATCGGCCCCCAGGCTTGCAACTCTGCCCTAGAAATGCCTTATACCCCCCTATATGCCACTGTGCCCCATGATCTGCATTTACCCTCTATATGCCACTGTGCCCGATGATATGTCTTTTAAACCTCTATATGCCACTGTGCCCCATGATATGCGTTTTGACCCCCTATGTGCCACTCTCCCTCCAGGAATGCCTTATACCCCTATATGCCACCCTTGCATTTAGGGGGTTAAAAGGCATATTATGGGGCAGAGTGGCATAAAGGGTATAATGCATTGCAGGAGACAGAGTGCTGTATAGAGAGTTAAAAGGCATTTCTGGACGCAGAGTGGCATAAAGGGGGGTTAAAATGCATATCTGGAGTCAGAGTGGCATTAAGGGGGTTAAAAGGCATATCATAGAGCACTCTGCCTACAGAAATGCCTTATGCCCCCCATTCACTCCCCCCCCAAAAAAAAACGTACTGGTGCGTCTGACTTCCTGGTGTGTAGTCAGGGCAACGGGTAGACATCTACGAGATTTGTGTAGGCAACTTCCGCTGCAGCCGGAAGGAGGTGCAGTTAGCAGCGGAGGTTGTCTGCGTCCATCTCGCATACACCCTCCGGCTGTAAGAGAGAATTCACCGCAGCGGTGCGGGGAACTCTGATCTCTGTGGACCCGATGGACACAAACAACCCCCGCTGCTAACCGCACCTCCTTCCGGCTGCAGCGGAAGTTGCCTATGCGAATCGCGTAGACGTCTACCCACTGTCCTGACTATTTGCTCTGAAAAAACCTTGTCTTATAATGGACCTCTGCTGTGATAACAACCTGCCTTTACATCAATTAGAAATTTTACTTTTATCTTATAAGATGTGCAATGATTTAGTGGAATTCCTACAATCAGAGCTGTAACTACAAGATACCATCATTATCAGTATGTGTATTTAAACAGTTAGGGATCATTTTATTTTGGGTTTGTGCCCAGGGAATTTTATAGTTTTCTTGAGAGTACAATCTTTATTGTTAGCAAAAAGTTTTAGATGGAACTTTATAAAGTCTATTGTCACATGCCATAAATACCAAAAGAGCTTCTTTCATCTGGCTCTCTGTAAGCAGTAAAACAAACAATATTACCTATTAAGATGTGGCGCTGTGGCATCACTAGGGTTAGTGCAACCCAATGGGGTAACACATAGTGTCACACACATGGACATCGTCCCGTACCAGAACTGGCTTTGAATGGTCCAACCCCAGCAAGAGTTTAAACCTCCGATTCCGGGACGGAAGTGTCCGGAAGGAGGAAAGTATGTTTTGTATATGTGGGGGAAAAAAGATCACCAGGGGACCTCAACTTCGGGACCTCAACGCCCCGCTGAATGGTCCAACAGCTGTCTCTCTCCAATCCCGGCGAGAGCTAAAACTTCTGGTTCTGGGACAATGCCCCGGAAGGAAGAACGTAAGCTTTGCATATGTGGGGAAGAAAAAGTCCCCAGAGGACCTCAGCTTCAGATGTCACCCCCACTGATTGTGTCACCCAGTGCAGTCTGGACCCACCGCACACCTCTAGTGACGCCAGTCACATGGTGGTAATATTTGTTTTTTTTTTATTTAGGCATAAGTAGAGTTTCCCTATAGTGACACAATTTATTATAAATTGGAACGCTACATTTTAATTCACAAAATATTTGTAATCCAGTGAAAATATGTTAAGTGGATATTATTATTATTTTTGGTTTTGTGCATAATACACTTATAATATTAAACAGTAATAATAATAATCATAATAGAATTATATGACAAGTATGGCTTTATAAAATACTCAGAGAAGTGTCTGTATCCTTGTAGATATTGCCTTAGCAACACAACAAATGTACTTTATTGCACAATCCAGACATCATGGAAAGAAAGATAGCACTTCAGTTTTAGATGGGGAAGAATCATGAGTTTGGCAGCGATTGGGAAAACTCTCTGTCATAATGCAGACAAGCTGTGTGGTAGTCTGTCAACAGGCGTCCCTAGGGCAATGATTAAATGAAAAAGCCAAACCTAGTGTGACAACATAAAGTTGACACATTGTACATTGACAGTGAAAAATTATTCCTTTTGTGTACCTTTGTTTTTTTCCTTTACAATTTTGTAACAAAGAAAATACAGGAGAAACATCTGGTATTCCAGTCAGACATTCTGCAAAACCCATGCACGTTTTTATACGTTGTTAACATTTTTGTAAGTAAAAAGTGCAGAATTCTTTGGAAAAAAACAATAAGGTTTTGTAACAGAAGTATATTGTTTATGAAAATAAGAGGTAGCAGAGTGCCAGATGCAGGGTCGGATGTGATCTCACCTCAGTGCCAGTGATGAGGTTGTTCCATTCTCACAACTTCATCAATTACACACTGCCATATTGGCACATGTGAAGATAAACGGGGACCTACAATTAAAGAAAGAGGGCTTCAGACCTGCTGCAGCCTGCTTCAGATTAGTGTGAACTATCCAGGGGTGGCGTTGCTCGTGAACAGTGTCCCTCGTCGCAGGGTGTTGTCAGTTTCTATGTCTAGAGAGGAGCAGAGGTGGCTGGAAGAAGAGGAGGTCCTCCTGCCATCAGTTAAAAGCAGTAGATAGGATTCTGACAGTAGCAGTGAGGCTGTGCAGATGTTGTGACCTCTCATCTTCTCATTCTCCTGCATCGGTGCAGCATGCAGCACAGTTGAAGAGCAAGGCCTCATCTCAGCTGTGAAATGTGATGCAGAGGGCATCACCAGAGAGGGGGATTAGGAAGCTGGTAAAGCAGGATGGAACTTTCCAGGTGCTGCCTGGGCATGCTAATGGTGATATCATCACAGGCCCTGCACTTCTAGCTACAGCAGGCACTAGTTCATCTGGACTACAAAGTGTATCTAGATGCCAAACTGGCTGTGGTTCAAGTGTCTGGGGATGTCTTCTCCCCCCTTTCTCAATTCTAAGCAGGTTTTATTTAGGGAGGTTGATCACTTGCCATCAGCAGTTGTTAGTGGGGTCAAGTTTAGGGTGCACGGGCTAGCAACGTGGGTCAGAGGGCGAAAAAGTGCAGGTGGTATTAATGCAGGGCTGTGTCAAATGTAAATTGATTTGTTGGCTGGTTTTAAGAATCTGATTTAGTAATGATCCTACAGGCCAGGATGAGTGACCCAATGTACATAATATTAAACAGTAATAATAATAATCATAATAGAATTATATGACAAGCATGGCTTTATAAAATACTCTAGTTCAGAGAAGTGTCTGTATCCTACAGTGTCTGTAGGTATGGAGCAATAAGTACGGTACTACTACTCCTGCAGCTCAGGCTAGGCAGCTGCTACAGGGCATCCTGTAGCAGCCATGTTTTTTTGTTGTTTTGGGGTTTCTTTGGGTTTTTTTGTTAGAGATGCTGCTATGCATCAACAGGCATCTTGATACATACAGTAATATATTGGCATCTCTTTATACAGTGTTACCCAAATATTTTTAGAGAGTTTCAAAATACAGCGGTATTTTAAACGGCTAACTATTGCCAATGCCATATATGATATTGACATGTAATCATATTCACAAATGTGTACACTTTCCTGTGCTTTTCTCATTACATATGTACAGAATATGGGAATTTGTACTTCAGCCATGAGAAAACAAAAAAGGCCTCCAATTCAGTGTGTATTTCATTATTCTAGACAAGATTCTGTATTGATTTATCTCTATTTATTTGCAATTTGCTGCCAGTGATTGAGTCTGACTCTAAATTTTGCGACAGCTAACATGCTGTTAGGAAGCAGCATTGCTATACAAAGCACACTTTAGTGATGTTCTCACTGCAAACCCTAATTTAGCTTGATTTGTGGCAAATTACGACCCTCGGTGTTGGATTCTAGAACGAAAAGGTCATTGCTTTAATATATGTATTGTATTTGTTCTGTTCTAATTTGAATTCAGCTAAACTGACCCGCATTGTATACTTTATCTGAAAGCCTCCATTTGAAATAGCAAACATGCTTAAACCATTTGCAATTGTTTTCAAGAATAGTTACACTATGAAAGAATAAATAATTTCTTAATAGGACACAGACTTGTGTAAAGGAATCATTTTAATCATTATGTGAAATATAAGATTTCTCTCAACTAAAACGGTCAAGATGTTAAATGTGGTGCTCATATTTTTACTTAATTACAATCACAGTTTTCAATAATTAATAAGGTAGATGTTAAAATTTATTTTTTCCCGTCGTGTAGTGTCAGTAACCATGGGGTGTCGTTCTTCCTAGGGACAAGGACCTAGAACCGAAGAGGTTAAGATACCTCCTAACCCCTCCTACTCCTCCCTATAAGAGCCCCGACAACCCCCATACCTCCAGTTCTTCCTTGTCCCTTGTCAGGGACGGACCTTTTTCCTTTTTCGTTGGTGGGGCACACGGGTTGTGTCCGGGGGTTCCCTCCGATTGCTCCCCGGGTGGTGAGCAGAGCGAGGAGTAACGTCCGCATTGGCGGACGTTACGGAGCTATTTAGACGCCGCGCTCTTATGCCGGCAGGATTTGGAGCATGCGCACAGCGGTGGAACGCACGCCAGAGGGCGCTGCGTTCCACCAAGAGTACTGACACGCTATTGAGCATGCGTGATTCAATTTCTCTTGTTCAGGGCGCGAAAACTAACTGGTTTTCGCATATATATATAGCTGTGCTGCCCAGTCTGACAGCAGAGGAGCTTGTCAACACTGGGATTTCCGTGTCACCAGCTCCCCCACACGGATTGAGGAGTTGTAAGATGTCTGGTCCGGTTTCACCAGATAAGCCGGATAAAGAGAAATCTTTTACACCTGCTCCAAAAAAGGCTGTGGTTAAAACCAAACATTTATCGTGCACTGAATGTGCCACTCCGTTGCCGGATGGTTGTAAGAAGAAATTTTGCAATGCCTGCTCCGCTGAGAGTTTGGCAAAAGAAAAACAAAAGGACATGCAGTCTTTTTTAGGTTGGTTCCAGGACAACCTGGCACAAACGTTTGAAACGTTTAAAGCAGCAGCAGCTACACCTGTGGAACCCGTTAAACTTAAATCCCACAAACGTAAGAGGGTTTCATCCCCTCAGTCTGATTTGTCCTCTGGAGAGGTTTCTAGCTCATCCTATTCGGCTTCATCTAGTGAAGAGTCAGAGGATGAGACCAATTTTCCTCCACAGGAGCTGCGTAAATTTGTTAAGCAAGTCTCACGGCTTTTTCAGGATTCAGACCTGTCGGCGCACCCTAAAGGGTTGCCTATGTTATCTCACATGCAGAATCTCATGTTTAGAGAGTGGAATAATCCAGGCAAAAGAGCCTTTATATCTAAGCACTCTAAGCAGCTTTTTTACCTTCAAGGCGATGAAAAATGGGAAGATATCCCTAAAGTAGACGTCCAGATAGCCCAGCTTTCCAAACGTACGACCATTCCCATTAGTGAAGTGGCTGGTCTTAAGGATCCTATGGATAAGAGGGCAGAAACGTCTTGCAGACGGATTTACCAATCATCTGGGTTCCAGTGTAAAGTGGCGTTGTCTAGCGCATCTGTGGCTAAAGCACAAGGTGTCTGGTTGCAGTCCTTAGAGGGCAGTCTTTCAGAATCTATGGATGAAGGTTTGTCTAAACTATTTAAGAACCTGAGACTGGCTAATAGCTTCCTGCTGGAAGCTGCAGAAGAGGGCCTTAAGCTTTCAGCCCGTAACATGGGTTTGTCTTCTGTTGCCAGAAGGGCATTATGGCTTCGTTCCTGGGCAGCGGATACTGCCTCCAAATCTACTCTATGCGATCTGCCCTTTGAAAGAACCAAACTATTCGGTTCTTCCTTGGAGGAACTGATCAGACACATGTCTGATACTAAAAAGGCACTTCCTCAGGATAGGAAAAGCAGATGGAACAAACGTTACCAGTATAGACCTTCCAGGCCTTTTCAACCAGTTTTCAGGACTCAAGCCTTTCGTAAACAACACGAGAGAAAATTTCAGGAACACCCTAAGAAACCAGAGGGTAGGAAGTTCTGACGGTGTTGTAGGTCGTCTGCAATGGTTCCTACCAAAATGGAAACAAACCACAAACAGTTCCTGGGTCCTCAGAATCATTGCGGACGGGTACAGGATAAAGTTTTCCAGAATTCCTCGTCCTCTGTTCCTGATTTCGTTTTACCCCTCTCAGGTGAAGAACTCAGCACTGTTTTCCGAAAGCCTTACCCTTCTAAAAAAGGGTGTCATAGAGCCTGTTCCAAAGAATCAGGAGTTTCAGGGAGTTTATTCCCGTCTCTTCCTGGTCTCAAAACCGGATGGGTCCTTCCGTCCGATTCTGGATTTAAAGAGAGTCAATGCGTGTATTCCTTACCGTCACTTCAGAATGGAATCCATTCTCTCGGTTACCCGCCTGTTGGAACAAGGGGACTTTATGGTTACATTAGACCTAAAAGATGCCTATCTCCATGTGCCTATCGCCATCGCCTCAAGAAAATATCTCAGGTTTGCCATAAGAGTCGGGACAGGAGTTCGTCATTTCCAGTTTACTGCTCTCCCTTTTGGCCTGTCGTCAGCTCCTCGGATCTTCACAAAGCTTTTAACTCCTATTGCAGCGGCTTTACGGAAAGAGGGGGTCACAGTCGTCCCTTATCTAGACGATTGGCTGCTAAAAGCAAGTTCTTCTCAGGAGCTCCGGGCACATCTCAGCTTTACGACCCGATGTTTGGGGGAACACGGCTGGATCATAAATCACAAAAAGTCCAACCTCATTCCAACTACGAAGATCCAGTTTCTGGGGCTCATAGTGGATTCTGTCTCTTCGAGACTTTTTCTCCCGCGCTCCAAGATCAAAAAGATAAAGAATCAGGTTTCCTTTCTGCAACAAAATCCAACCCTTCCCTTCAGGTCGGCTATGAGTATCCTGGGCAGTCTTACAGCGTGTATTCCGGCAGTAAGCTGGTCCAAAGCACAGTTGAGACCCCTGCAATGGGACATCCTACAACAGTGGTCCAGGAGACCGGAGGATCTGGATGTGACCTTCACGGTATCCAGGGAAGTCTTACTCCGGCTGAATTGGTGGAAAGCGAAGGGGCGCCTCACCCAAGGGCGATCTTTTCTACCACGTCATTGGGTCACCCTCACCACGGATGCCTCCAAGGTAGGCTGGGGAGCTCATCTTCTCGACCTCTGCAGTCAGGGCAGCTGGTCCTTAATCGATCAAGCCCAATCATCAAACTTTCGGGAACTGAAAGCTGTGTTCCTGGCACTCAAGACCTTCGGTCCAAGATTACGGGGGAAAGCTGTGAGAATCCAGTCCGACAATGCCACCACGGTCTCATATATAAACAGACAGGGTGGCACCCGAATTCCAAGACTACAGGACCTTTCAGACCATCTCATGCGCTGGGCCCAAAGAAACCTGAAGGATTTAGCAGCGACACATATCAAAGGAGTAGACAACAGTCTGGCAGACGATCTCAGCAGATCTCGTTGCTCCCAAGCAAACTGGTCCCTGGACAAGAGCATTTTTTCTCTCTTAGTTCAAAGATTCGGCCTACCAGATATAGACCTTATGGCGACCAGACAAAACAGGAAGTTACCAGTTTTCGCCTCCCTTTACAGGCAGGACGATCCTCCCCTGCTAGACGGCATGTCAGTGGTTTGGTCCTTCAAGATGGCTTATGTGTTTCCTCCAGTAGCCATGATTCCTCGGATCCTCCTAAAGATTCGGGTAGACAGAGCCAGGGTTTTAGCTATTCTCCCTTATTGGCCGAATCGAAGTTGGTTTTCGGAGCTGCTCAGTATGGCGATTTCAGCATGGGAGCTACCAGTTTCCTCCCATCTTCTGGAAAACAAGAACCTATCCAAGGATGTTCTTCTGCAGTTCAGATTGACGGCCTGGCTGCTGCAAGGATGATCCTCCTTAGCAGAGGCATTTCCAATTCTATGTCAGAGATCCTCTTGGGTTCAGTACGAAGATCTACATCCACTATTTATCTTCGACTCTGGAATAAATTTCTCCACTGGTGTGTCTCCAAAGGTTTGGATTTCTCTTCTCCTCCCACAAGTTCTATTCTGGACTTTTTGCAGGAAGGTTTTTCAGCAGGTCTCACAGTCTCGACGCTTAAGGGACAGGTTTCAGCCCTGAGTCATTTTCTCCTGTCTGAGTTGGCGTCCCAAGTTCTCGTCAGGCGTTTCTTTAAGGCTGCCATCATTCAACGGCCTCCCAGACGTTCGCATTTTCCCTCTTGGGATTTGTCATTGGTCCTCCAAACACTCTGCTCTGAACCATTCGAACCTTTGGAAGAGGTATCTCTAAAATTTTTATCCCTCAAGACGGTTTTTTTGGTAGCCATTACCTCAGCAAGGAGGGTCAGTGAGCTTCAGGCTCTTTCCGCGGCTCCAGAATTTACTATTTTCCACCAAGATAAAGTCGTCCTGTATGTTAAACCTTCTTTTTTGCCCAAGGTTATCTCTGAAGCCATTCATTTTACCCTCTTTCTTCCCATCTCCTTCAACTCCGGAAGAATCACGCTGGCACACTCTAGACGTCCGCAGAGCTCTACGAATTTATATAGACCGCACTGCTTTTTTCCGCTCTATGGATCAATTATTTGTTAATTATTTTGGTAGATCCACAGGCAATGCGGCCTCCAAGCACACGATATCTTGATGGCTTTCCGATACTATTCGCTTAACCTACTCTCTCAACGGTCAGGTTCTTTCATCCCACGTTACTGCTCACTCCACCAGAGCAATGGCTACATCCTGGGCTGAAAGGTCTTCGGCATCTCCAGAGGAAATATGCAAAGCAGCTACTTGGTCTTCCTTTCACACGTTTATCAAGCATTACCGGCTAGACATCTTCTCCTCCTCTGATGCTGACTTCGGGCGTAAGGTGCTTCAGGCAGTTACCTCATGACCGTTTTTCCCCACCCAGAGGGGGTCATCTTGCTATATCCCCATGGTTACTGACACTACACGACGGGAAAAATAGTAATTTTACTTACCGTAAATTCTTTTTTCCTTAGTGTAGTGTCAGTACATATATCCCTCCCTGTGCGTTTTTGTATTAAAATTATTTTTTGCAAGCTATCTTGTGTTTCTTGGTACTTTCTGGAGGTATGGGGGTTGTCGGGGCTCTTATAGGGAGGAGTAGGAGGGGTTAGGAGGTATCTTAACCTCTTCGGTTCTAGGTCCTTGTCCCTAGGAAGAACGACACCCATGGTTACTGACACTACACTAAGGAAAAAAGAATTTACGGTAAGTAAAATTACTATTTTTCCTGTCTTCTTTTGGATCAACAGCAACAAATTAACAGATATAGGAAAGGCTGAACTTGATGGGATGCATGTCTTTTTTTCAGCCTATCAGTGTGTTCCTGGAAAAAGTCTGTAAAGTACAGGGTGGTAGGGAAAGTTACTTTCTCTCGATAGTCCTTGAGTTCCAACTCGAGGTCTCTGAACAAAGCCTGTCCAACCGGCACTGCCAGAACAAGTGAAGGGCGTTTTTCTCTTCCACAGTGCACTGTGGACAGTGTCTATAGCTGCACAGCCCCCTGGCATGCATAAATGTCCTTAGGGGGAGGCCTCCCTGAATGCCCATCCATGCAATGTCTTTATGCCTGTTGGTCACCCAGCTCGATGCCACATTAGCCCAAACAGTCCGCCAGTAGGAAGAAGGGAGACATGGAGTTTCCAGCAGAGCTTTTCGCTACGTCTCTGAGAGTCCCGTGCACGCAGTTGCACACAAAAAAAGTCCTCAGCATGGCCCTGGTGGTGGTAAGCGCGGTCCGCAGGTTCTGAAGTAGCTCCAGGCGTTGCTTCTTTTCCAGGGAGTCGTACCCTGGGATGAACCTGACATGCTCTCCTGCCCAGGATCCGTCCACCACTAGTAGAATGCTGCAGACCAGCTCCCAAGAAAGAGTCCACCGTGAAATTGGCTTCTTGGATCAGGATAGCAAGCATCTGTTGCAGCTGTTGCCACCGGACCCAAAGGAATGGCTGAGAGAAGGGTAAAGCTTATTCCTGCAACAAATATACATCACAGCGCTGGGAAGAGAGAGAAGCTAGTAAACCCCGTCTTCGAAACTGGTCCTTCATGCTCCTCCATGCTCCTCACGTTAATGGAGAAAATAGAAATTGACAGCATTAGTTGGGAGAGAAAAAAAGTTAGTTCAGTCAAGGCACTAGTTACCGCCTCCTCCCTTGGGTGAGGGAGGATCTTCCCTGCCATGGTCGATGGGGTTCATGGGGGGCCAGATGACCTCATCTAGCAGCTGTTCAAGGAGAGTGGCCTGGGTGTCGAGATCCAGCTGTTGAGGCTCAGGGCCTCAGTCTTGGTAGCTGGCTTGTCTGACTGGGTCAGGTCCTGGACCATCTTCTCCAGCTCATCCTCGTTAGTGGCCTCGGGAGAAGGGGGGTAGGGACGGTCCTGGACCTATTTTGGTCAAAAGACCTGGAAGGGCTCACCTCAGCCTTGCTGTCCACCTCCTCCCCCTTTTTGCCTCTGTGTTTTCTCTTCTGTGTTTTCAACAGTGGAGTACAATGGGGGCAGTAAAAGATTTTAAACATCTTAGTGCACCATGGGTGGGATGGTCAGACATTAAACAGATTGGCTTGTCACTCACTGGTTGCACCCTGGCTGTCTGGCAGACATAATCCCCTTAGCTAGTGATACCACAATATGCTTCTGGGGGTAGTTGAAAACATGGGGAGACACAGGGAAAAGTTTATATACACAGGGAAAATGATATACAATGAATAATTGCAAAACATCATCTTTGTTGACAAAGTACAGAACCAATCCTAAATAAATAACAGCGCTCCACAGTCCTCAGAGCCTCTAATATTTAGGAAATATGGTAAAACCTGTAGAACAGTAAAAGCAGTAGAAACAGACCCATTGTACCTACACACAGAAGTCTTTACAAGGCCGGGGCCCATAGTCAATAGGGAGGTAGTGGCAGTCTCATCTACCCTTCACGGGTCACCATCCTCAGATTCCCAATCAATGAAATACACAAAATCCATGGACACTGGGGCATACTGTTGAAAAAAGTCGAATAGCTCTTAATATGCCTGTTCCAGTTCCCATTCTTGTGTGACCAAATAATCCAGGTCAGCCCACAGCTTGGTCACATATGGGATATCCTCCGTCCTTAGCTCCTGGAGGTCTTTTCCCCGACACTCTGATGCACCAACGAAGTTGGGATCCTTTTGCATGTTCTCAAATAATAATGCTGGGCTACCAAATCCATGGTCCTCTGTGGGACCTTTATCATCCAGCCCAGGGCACAACTGTGCTTCGTACCACCACAGAGCTCGATATCCATCATCCAACCTCAGCTCTGTCTGAACAAGCAGAGCAGGGAGTGCTGGCAATTCACTCAGGCAACACAAATGTAGAATGAAACATGAACTCATTCTTATTGAAAACACCCCACTATTTAGACCATCAAGGGGGTTATTTACTTACAATGTACACGGCAAACCACACATACTTCTCCATCAGGCTTCTTTGCACATGGCTCAGTATCTGCACTCAGCCCAGTAGGGGGTTGCTATTGTAGTCTGTGGGGAATATGGTTAACACTGGTCGTTCCCTGACTTCTGGCTGAAACCTGTTGGGTATCAGATCTTAGTGCAAATACAGGACAAAGACCTCCATGGTTAGTCCTCACCTGATTGAGAGTAACACATAAGCCCCCCTCCAAAAAATGCAGGTGCCTCAAATCTGCATCTGAGCGCCACATTCTTTAGAGTCTCTGGTACTTGGGGAAATGTGGCACTCTGTTCTAGGGGTAAGATATAGCGGCAGGACCCCCTGTACCCACCTTCCCAAAAACACAATCCATTCCAAGGCCAGGGCCTATCGTCTGTAGAAAAGAGACTGACCATAAGGCCCCTCCAGGAGCCTATCACACAGAGGCTTCCATGACAGAGACAAAATTTGGAAGACTGGTCCTTCAATCAGTTATTTGATCATTATTACCCAGTCTTGCTACCTCCTCTTTGTGCGTGCCACTGGGAATGGCAAGGAAATTTAAAATTGTTACCAGAGAATTCCCTTTCCTCGTTCATTCTCCTGGTGGCACAATTATGCCCTCCTTAACCCCTTAAGGACCGGGCTCATTTTTCGTTTTCTACCCTGTGGGACCGAGGCTGTTTTGACACTTTTGTGGTGCTTGTGTTCAGGTGTAATTTTATCCACACCAATTTAGTGTACCCACATAAGTTATATATTGTTTTTTTCAGGACAAGATGGGCTTTCTTCAGATACCTTTATTGTGATCGTATCATCTTGTTTACTATAAAAAAATTAATAAAAACATGGTGAAAAATTGAAAAAAAACACATTTTATGACTTTTATTTGAAAAATCTTTTACTCACCTAAAAAAGCAAGTAAAAAAACTAGCTAAATAGATTCTACTACTTGTCCTGAGTTTAGAAATACCCAATGTTTTTATGTTTTTTTGCTGTTTTTTGTAAGTTATAGGGCAATAAGTACAAGCAGTGTTTTATGATTTCCAAATCTTTTTTAACAAATCTGGTCAGTCTGCCTCCATCTCCTCTTTGGAACATCTTTGAAGCCGGTTAACTCAATTTAACCCATTCAAACCATATAGTTTTGAAAACTAGACACCCCAGGGTATTCCAAATGCTGTTATTTTAACCCTTTCCATGCACCAATTATACAACTACACTTTGTCAAACAAATTGTACTTTAGTTATAGATATACAGGTTCTGGTATACATCACTGTCAAAACACACCCCAATGTGTGTTCAGGAACATCTCCTGAGTGCAGTGATATTCTACATGCATGGGTTTGTCGTGTTGTTTGAGATTTAAAATGCCACATTTGGGAAGTGCGCTTTTTTTTCTCCATTTTGGTAAGTCTGTACCTATGCCCCATCTTTGAGCTCGGCCACTCCAATTTACCCCATCAGCCATTTTTTTTTAATATTAGAGACACCCCTTGGGTATTTGAAGTGCTTTTATTTTAACTCTTTGTTGAAAAAATTTTTGAGAAATTTTAGCACTTGCTCAAAATAAACTTTATTTTTTTATTTTATTTTTTTAAATAATTTTTAATATTTTTTTATACACATTTTGCTGGTACTGGATAGTTAATCTAGTGACATCATTGCATAATTATTTTTAAATGTTAGCACATTTATTTATTTTCCATTTTTTAATTTCCATTTTTTTATTTTTCCATTATTTTTTGAATATTTTACTAATCACATTGTGATTAGAAAGCTGGGGTCCATTGACTTGCATGGTTGAATGCAGTACCTGTATTCAACCAGCAAGTGGAGCCAGAGTTCTCTAGAGGGTCTAGAGACCCTCTAGCGAACTCTTTCATCTTTATTGTTTTTTTTTCCCGGGCCGCCGCCATCGGCCCATCCAGAGGTAAGTGTTTGGTGTCGCTGGATGCCTCCTGATCGAGGCATTCCAGCGACACCATTTAAGTTTAGGAGGCGATCGATTTTAAAACTGTTTAAAATCTGTTGACGCCCCAGGGAGGGGCCAGACATGGCCCCCAATGCCGATCTCAGCGTTACTGAATGCCTCGACATCGAGGCATTACAGTAACACCGTTTAATCGAAGAAAGTGATCGTTGATCATTTTCTACGCTTATTTAATTTTTTGACGGTCCTGAACCGACAAAGGTCGTTAAGGGGTTAAAGAAAAGTATGCATTTTTAGAAAGGTGACATTCCAAAGTATTTTACATGGGGCATTTTAACAGTTTTCAATTAACCATTTTAGTGCCAGTCTCTCCTTAACATTGCAGTAAAATCCATTCTATCCAAACACAGTATTTCAGTAATTTATTTCCCTGGGTACACAAAATTGCTAAAACAACTTGTGATTTGTATTCAGAAACACCCCCGAGTACAGTAATATACCCCATATACATGGGTAGGGCATGTCTCTTTGGTACTGCGGGTTCAAAATTGGAACATGTGCATTACAGATTTCAAACATGGAATTCTGACAGATCAGTTTGAGACACAGTAGAGGTCCCCTGTTTCATTTTAAAACTAGACAGCTCAGGGAATCTAATTAGGGGCATATTGGCCTGCCCCATGCAGCTGATTCGACACCGGCTCCTTCCAAAGTAAGTCTAACAAAAAAAATGAAAACATTTTTCACATCCACTTTGCAGATTCACCGTGTTTATTTTTCTGAGTGTATATGTGAAAGAACGAAATAGGTCTTGATATCTGTTCAGTAACACCCCCGAGTACAGAAATACCCTACATGCAAAAATTATTTTAAAATATTACTAAATTATAACTCGTCACAAAGAATCTGTGTAGCAACTCGCCTTTTGCAGTAACAAACACACGTTTCATTCTTAAAATGCCACCTACTTAGTATAGGTTTACTTTGAGGATCAGACATATGATCTGCCTGCTCCACTCCAAAAACCAATTTGAAGCAAAGAATGTCGGCCTATTTTCACTGAAAATAAAAGCGTTTAGGGGACAGCACCTTCTTTGGGAGAATGGACACCCAGCTTGGTTCAAGTTGTTGTTTTTCTGGATATGGGGTATAGCGTGTGATCTGTGTAAATATATATATTTTTTTGTAGGAGACCAGAGTATTTTATTAGTTATACCAAGGGGATTCTGAGATATAAATCCAGCATTAGGCTTAGTTTAAATGTTTTAAGTCTATGGCTATACGTGGCTTAACATAGCATTCTATTAAAAGCAGCGGTGAAGAGTCCACATTTACTACTCATACAGTAAATAATAAAGCAGTCCTGTACAAAGCACAAACACTGATTACAAAGAGAATCCGTACCTCTTCCTCATCCAGGTCCTGTAAATAATAGGAATCTAGCATGATTTAATGGAGTTCAACTTCCTCAATGAAAGCAGTAATGAGAAATGACACATTGCATTGATTATCATATACACACAATTGTATGATATTTAAAAAGCATGCTCACCAAAATGTATGATCTGTGCATGAAGATAGCATTATGATGCCCCAAACAGCCTCACTAAAGAACACATATAAAAATAATATAAAAAATAATAAATGATTGAAGTTATGGAGAAGCTGCAGCTCCAGAGCCTCCTGGAGCTGACTGGCAGTAAGTATAGCGTGTATCAGGATCTGCAGAATTGCTCATGCATTTGCAAGCGGGATAAACGTATATAAAGATGTGTATGCGGTTATTTTACTCACCTATTGTGATATTATCAGATTAACCCCAGATGTTTGTCAATGACTTGTGATGGTTAGGAGCTTCTGAAGTGAGCCTTGAAGAGCTGCGACTTGGAGCGTTTTATGTATTGGCCGTTACCATGGGATGATTTTCGAGGGAGTAGTTCTCCTCAGTGCTGATATATATGAGGATATTTAATCTGCTCGGCTCTAATACAGGTTACACACCTTCTCCCCAGTGACAGAGTAGCAGCTAGCTGTTTGTGTTACCGTCAAGACAAGGCTCCCGGGAAACCTATAATGTATTGTTACTTACTGCCGGCAATGTCAACCATCAATTATTCCTATTAATTGCTGTTCATTTAGCTACAAAATAGTAAGTGAAAGTCTGGTTGTTGCCTGTTAACATGCTCAGCGATTTTTGTGAAGAAATGGTTTTACATTGTCTAGTAATTCTTATAATTTCATACAAAGAGAGGCACTCTGAATATGTACTAGATATACATACTACATATATACATTAATACTATGTTTCAGTTCATGAGTGGATGTATGGAGCGTGGAATACACTATACCGGTATCTCTGAAGTCTGTTCATGTTACTTTTCTTTGACGTATTGCTAATTTTAGTATTATTGTTAAGCTTTTATTCTCTATCATTAGTGCTACCAGATGTGCTGGAACTCCATAACTCAAATTTTTAGTTATTATTATGAAAATATTTTTTTATTGAAGGTAGTGGGGAAAGCAAGGTATGTATCACATGAAAATGTACGGAATATCTTATGTTTCTTCATTACTTATATACGGGTGAAGATACGTCAAAGGCTGTTAATTGTTAATTTAGTAGTAGTCAGCCTTTATTAGGCCTCATTAGAAATGCAAGCATAATAATTGTCGGGATGTCCCTACAAAATATGAAGCAGCTTCTACTGTTTCACATGCTGTTACCTCTACCCTCTCTTCTCTCCTGGATCATGATCATACTGTGACATCTAGATCTTAACTTACATGCTGCTACACGGACACAAGAACAGCCAAAATTCTGATTCATCCATTCTTCATTGTTAATGGTGATTACCATATACCGGCCTTAAATGTCCTAGTTTTTCCTCTGTGCCCTCTACAGTCTCAATAAAATGTCACTTGCAGGTTTATCTTTATTTCCCATTCCTATTCTTGATCGATTTGCCTTCACCTTGATTGGCTATGTGTTGTAAGAGTTAACATATCTCACAATCCTTTTTATACAGTTTATAAGTGAAACCATAAAATAATGCATTTCCAGGGAAATATTAAACATAACCACCAGTCATCCTCTTGTCCAAATCTTCACTTTCTACCTTTTTTCCCATTCCTTATGTGTCTTTCACAGCCTGCACCTAGAACCGATCTAAAGGCAAATTTAAACTCAGGTCAGTGTAATAGGTTTGAGTGAATTCCCTCTAGTTGGCTCATAAAGCATTATACCTGTACACCTTCTCATTGTTCTACTTCAACAGCCTAGGTATAGGCATCCTATGTTCAACTCCTTATCAATTATTGACTAAAATCAACCTATCCATCCTACTTTTTTTGTTACTTCAGACGACCACCCTTCAATGGCAGTCCTAGAACACATGCCCAGAGCCTGTTGGGTGAAGTGACCCTGCCTGCTGTTGTCTTTTTATTTCAGAGTTGCCTGGAGCTATGCCTGATGTCTGTTTCATTTTATTACATCATTCGAACCAAAAGTAGGGCATTTTTTTCCAAAATGCATATGATTTGCAAAATAAGTAAATGTTGGGACAGGCGGACATGCACAAAAAAGCACAGGAAAAACCTGAATCATACTATGTGCAGTGGCGACTCCTGGTGGCTGTATGCCACAACCACAAGTAAAAGGTCTGAATCCAATCTTTAGCAAGGGTGACCACATTTGTTTTTTTCCAGGACAAATATACATTTCCAATGCTGCTGATCAGTGCATAAGTGTAATGTAGAAACGCACAGATTTTCTCACTTATACATCCCATATACTGTACATCAGGACAGCACTTTACATGCGCTGTTTGGCAACACTTGATATCTGATGTGGTCCCTCCATCATGCCTGATAACGCAATGGGTTTTTTCATTTATATTATTTTTTAGTAAACAGCATATACATACATTTCTTAATTATGTAGCCTTACATATAGGTCTGAGCAACTAGGAAAGTGCCACCATGTTAAGATTCCCATGTCATGTAACATATTTGCATGTCATGCTGCAATTTATTGTCATACATGAGGAATTGAGTCTAAAAATATCAAATATAGTGTATTTTTGGAATTACTGCATTACTGCTTTTCAGTTAAACAAAATTATTATTTATTTGTCTTCTACATGGTGACCATTAATATGAAATTATTATATTTAGCGGTATTATTATTTATATAGCGACAGCAATTGAAACAATAAATAATTATTTATAATGTTGGTCTTGAGGACGGCATTCATCCTCTAATCCACACCAGCAATGTGTATTTTGTACCATCTCTCTAATCAGTTACTTTGATACGATTAGATTTCAACACAGAAAGTCAACAGGAATGTTTCCAGTCTGCCTTTGATGACTTGAGTAGGTGGATCATTTCCCCTTCCTTAGAGAACACTTTTATACCTTTAGAACCATCAGACACTAAAAAAAAGTCCTTCTTGAGTGCAAGCCACAGCTCCAAGGTGCTTCATAGATTCTGAGCCATAAGAAAATGTTTGCTTATGGTATCCGTCTAGAGAGAACCTCCTTCCGCTTAGCAGCGGGGGTTGTCTGTGTCCATCGCGCAGACCTTCCCCCGTGGTCGGAGACACCCTTACAAATATTATAGTGTAGTAATTAATCCAATAAATGCGGAGAGGCTGTAAACAAAGAGACTCTTAACCGTTATTGCTTGACTTAATGTAAAATATAAATAAACATAAATACAAAATGCTCTATTTCTAAGCTTTATTTACAATGATTAAAGACAGTCCATCAAAAAGCTGATGTTTGCAGATTAGGTGTTGAGACTGCAATGTCTTGTTGTTGGTGAGGTCTTTCTATGATAAACTGATGCCCAAGGTCAACCATGACAGTCAGAGGTTCACAGTGCACTCCATTGGTCTTTCACTTTGTGTGTCTTATTTCAGTCACAATGGCTTTAATTTTAGTAGTTTCCATTTTTGCAGTAGCTCCCCCCATGACTTGTCCATCGCAAACAATTAATGTTTCACATTCAACCTCCATGGTTTTAAAGGCATTGTCATAATCTTCCAGCTTGACAGTGAGATCCTGAATCTCCTGTCTGCAGCAAAATAACTGGCCATTTAGTTGGCGGTTGGCTTCACCCAAAAAGTCTACGTCCTTTGCAGTGTTGGAGAGCTCAAAATTAAGACTGCTCACCATCTTACGCAGCCCTGAAGAAGCTTCTTCCGTCCGGTGAAGTTTGTCTGTCAGGGTTTGTATGATGTTATCTTTAGAAGCCATGTTTTCCTCCAGATGGAACAGTCTTTCTCTCATCTCCTCCATGGAATGTTCTAATACCTCCTTCTCCTTGTTCTGATCCAAAATCACTGCCTTGAGTTTCTTGATCTCATCTTCCTGAGGAAAAACATGTTTGGTAGGTGCGCTTCTGGAAACCTTTCCTGATTTTGGACACTGGTGTTCATTAGTGCCACCTCCAGATGTCATTCTGTGTTCCAGAGCCGATATTTTTTCTTGCAAATGGGACAGGGCAGCCCTGTGGTCATTTTCCATTTGCAGCAGTGAATTATGAATATTGGAAACATAATTCATGATGGCCAGAGAAAAGATGTCACTATGAGCTTCATCTTCTTTTTCTGGTGCAAAGATGGATATAATGCAATATATAATGGTAATGCAAACGCATACAAACGCAAAGAGAGAGAACAGCAGGGTGTCAAACTCTGTATTCCACATCTTCACAATCGCCTGCTCCTCAGAGCAAATCACTGGTCTACCTATGTCAGCTGGTAAACACTCTAGCTTCTGATGACATCACAAAGGTGATGATGCAGCACCAGGCTAGCTGTGATAGATGTCATTGTGGGCGGGGTTTTAAGTCATACCAACTGAATTTACGTTTTTAAATGTATATTGAAAGTAACCTTCAATAATTAATACTTTTTTTGACAGGCGCGACCCATGAACCAGACCGAGTGAAAAACATTTTATTATAAAACTTGGAATCATATTTTACACAGATTCAGCTTGAGAATTCTTGATGCCACATCTGAAACTCTGTTACTCTGTTACTCCCTAAGTATTCCTACAAACAGTCTTTTCCAGGACTGATCTATCGTAGTTTTTTCTTTATCCTTCTGCTTTTTCTTTCTTTTTTCTTTTTTTTTTAACCATTTGCAACTAAATGACCAGAGCAGTTTGTGTGCTTTTGCTATGAGGTTATTCAACTCTGATATTTGGCTTTCTTTTGAAATAATAATTATATATAAACTATCATTTAGTATGAAAAATATGTAAAAATGTGGGGAAAATTAGGGAAAAAGGGAAATATTTTCACAGTTTCACCTATAAAAACTATATATATATCCAGTGCAAATGGAACAAAACTCAAAAAGTGTAGTTAGGTATTTGTCCTGTTTTTGGAAACGCCACACATGCCTGGTATTTTCATTTATTTTGGCACTTATAGGGTTAATGATGACTGATACGCATCGCTGTTGGTAAAAAATATTTTTTAAATGTGGTATGCTCGGAGTTGCACCCCAATAACGGCCAGAAAAAGAAAAACTGCTAAACAAAGTATATATTTTTAAAATGTGACAAGTATTTTACTAGGGGTATTGTAATAGTTTTCAATTAACCATTTTATTGCCAGTCTGTCCTAAACTTTGCAGTAAAATGTCAAACCAATTTTATCCATTTGTATTCAGAAACACCCCGAGTACAGGAATACCCCAAATGCATGGGTAGGGCATATCTCTTAGGCACTGCTGGTTCAAAATTAGAACATGCGCATTACAGATTTCAAACATGGAATTCTGACAGATCAGTTTGTCGGGCCTTATTTGAGACACAGTAGAGGTCCCATATTTCATTTTAACCCCATAAAACTATATATTTCCAAAAACTAGACAGCTCACGGAATCTAGTTAGGGGCATATTGGCCTTCCCTGTGAATCTGCCTCTGGCAGGGACACAATTGCCTAATCTAATCTAGTTCCCTGAGTCCCTTTTAATCTGAGCAGGTATATATTTAGATTATATTACTAAATTATAACTCGTCACAAAGAATCTGTGTAGCAACTCGCCTTTTGCAGTAACAAATACACGTTTCATTCTTAAAATGCCACCTACTTAGTATAGGTTTACTTTGAGGATCAGACATATGTTCTGTGACTATTATTCTCGTCCTACTCCACTCCAAAAACCAATTTGAAACAAAAAGCACCTTCTTTGGGAGAATGGACACCCAGCTTGGTTCAAGTTGTTGGTTTTTTGGATATGGGGTATAGCGTGTGATCTATAGCGTGTGACCAGAGGTGCTGCCCCTCCGGGTGAATCCTCCCCCTCCCTCCTGCAGACAGACAGCAGGAGGAGAAGGAATCAGAGCGGCGTACCGAAGCGCCGCCCCCTTCATGGGGACCTGGCCCGAGCTGGTGCCAGGGACCAGGAGCCTGCCGTGAGCTGACGCGGTCTACCCCGGGAGGTATGTCCCGGACCTCGGACGGCGTATACCATACGCCGGACGGTACAAGCCTGACACTCGTCTTATATGCGAGGTAGTCTTCTAATCAGACCTCAAATATTGGTCCTGCAGGGGAGCTGGTTCCTCCTCTCTGGCATCCTCTGCTGCTGCCGGCACTTCCTCTCAGGGCTTTTTTGAAGGACCACCGGCATCTCATGACCTTCTGGTGCTCCACCATAGAAGCCCCAGTGGAAGTGCCAGCCGCAGCCGGTGAACATTTGCTGGATGCGCACACACAACCTCCGCTGCTACCGGTACCTCTGCCAGGGCTTCTATGGTGGAGCACTGGAAGGTCATGTGATGGGGGCGGGGTTCAATGGTTTTTGCATATAGGGGGTTAAAAGGCATATCAGGGAGGCAGAGTGACATATAGAGGGTTTAAGTCATACCTGGGGGGGAGTGGCAAATAGGTGTTTAAAAGGCATATATGGGGGCAGAGTGGCATATAGGGGGTATAAGGCATATCGGGGGGGGGGCAGATGTGGCAAATAAAAGGAAATTAAAACAAATTTTGGGGGGTCATCTTATAATTGAACAAATACGGTATTTATTTTTTTATACAGCATGAGATTTCACAGCGATGTACAATTAGAATTTGACTTACAGAAACAAGGGTTGAGGAGGGCTCTGTTCAAACAAACTTACAATCTAGAGATACTATCAAGTTGTAAATAGTTTACATGTTGCACATAGTAATTAACTAGTGGCCTATATCCTTTTTCTATATGAGTCATCAAAAAGGGGTCAATTTCCATTGTCATAATGATTTCTTTCTATGACAAAATTGTCAACATTGAGGAAATGCATCTTGATGAAGCCAAAGCCACAGAACACCCTATAAATCAACATGATTTACATAGTCAATGATTCAACCTCTTCACCTCATTATATCAAGGTCAGGTGTTGAATCAGGTAAAACAGCTATGGCCTCCGAGCAGATTACGCCAATTCACTTTAACTTCCATTGAATTGGTTACTAGCCCAGGGAAAAGTTTTATATAATATAATAAATATATAACATAATAAAAACATGCATTTTTTACGGGATCAGTGAATCCAGTTGTGTTTGCTTCGCTGTCTCTGTATGTCTGGAAATCAGGCACCCTTTTAGTGTGAAATATTGCTCGGTTACTTACTTGTTGGATGTCCCATAAATAATGCTGTGGGTTTAACAAATGAGTCTCGTCAACCAGGAACACTGGCTGTCCGCAGTATATGTGGATTATTATACTTGTGCATTGAAAATTGCCTGTTTCATGCATTTGTCCAATAAGAAAGACGATCGCTGACAAAACGAATTGCAAATGTGGCAAAAGTCTGTTAGGATTTGTCAATTTGTTGCAATGTGTAGCCACCTTCATTTTAAGATGTTTTGGGTCTATTACAAGCACTGGCACTATTGGATGAGGTAAAGTGGGAGGGACTGTGTGTAGGAGGGTACATATAAATGATTAATACGTAGATGTAGCTAAAAAAACTAGAGGTGGTCTCATTGATGGTCATGGCTGTGATTGACAGGTCCAACAACCTGTGGGACTTTTTCCTTACTTGTTTCATTCTAATCAATCAGCATTTACCAGTGAAAGGGAGAAGCGTTAGATATATAAGTGTGCTGACAACATTTTAACTTGTCAGTAGCAGCAGTTACAGACTGATGGAAGCTGGAGTGTGAGACAGTGACAGTTAGCTTAGCAGAGGCTTGATTTTCAAGAGATTGATTCTCATTACTCATATACAATACTGCAGGTTAATTAATAGTTTATTTTGCTACAGAAATTTTACTAGTGTGGGTACATTGAAGAAGATATAGTGACTATAGTGACCAGACAAATAGTATAGTGTAGTAATTAATCCAATACATGTGCAGAGTCTGTAAACAAATATAGACTCTTAAACCTTATGGAGCAATAAATAAAAAATCTTGCTTGACTTATTGTAAAATATAAATAAATATAAATACAAAATGCTCTATTTCTAAGCTTTATTTACAATGATTAAAGACAGTCCATCAAAAAGCTGATGTTTGCAGATTAGGTGTTGAGACTGCAATGTCTTGTTGTTGGTGAGGTCTTTCTATGATAAACTGATGCCCAAGGTCAACCACTTCATCAGTCTGAGGTTCACAGTGCACAACATTGGTCTTTCACTTTGTGTGTCTTATTTCAGTCACAATGGCTTTAATTTTAGTAGTTTCCATTTTTGCAGTAGCTCCCCCCATGACTTGTCCATCGCAAACAATTAATGTTTCACATTCAACCTCCATGGTTTTAAAGGCATTGTCATAATCTTCCAGCTTGACAGTGAGATCCTGAATCTCCTGTCTGCAGCAAAATAACTGGCCATTTAGTTGACGGTTGGCTTCACCCAAAAAGTCTACGTCCTTTGCAGTGTTGGAGAGCTCAAAATTAAGACTGCTCACCATCTTACGCAGCCCTGAAGAAGCTTCTTCCGTCCGGTGAAGTTTGTCTGTCAGGGTTTGTATGATGTTATCTTTATAAGCCATGTTTTCCTCCAGATGGAACAGTCTTTCTCTCATCTCCTCCATGGAATGTTCTAATACCTCCTTCTCCTTGTTCTGATCCAAAATCACTGCCTTGAGTTTCTTGATCTCATCTTCCTGAGGAAAAACATGTTTGGTAGGTGTGCTTCTGGAAACCTTTCCTGATTTTGGACACTGGTGTTCATTAGTGCCACCTCCAGATGTCATTCTGTGTTCTAGAGCCGATATTCTTTCTTGCAAATGGGACAGGGCAGCCCTGTGGTCATTTTCCATTTGCAGCAGTGAATTATGAATATTGGAAACATAATTCATGATGGCCAGAGAAAAGATGTCACTGTGAGCTTCATCTTCTTTTTCTGGTGCAAAGATGGATATAATGCAATATATAATGGTAATGCAAACGCATACAAACGCAAAGAGAGAGAACAGCAGGGTGTCAAACTCTGTATTCTACATCTTCACAATCGCCTGCTCCTCAGAGCAAATCACTGGTCTACCTATGTCAGCTGGTAAACACTCTAGCTTTTGATGACATCACAAAGGTGATGATGCAGCACCAGGCTAGCTGTGATAGATGTCATTGTGGGCGGGGTTTTAAGTCATACCAACTGAATTTACGTTTTTAAATGTATATTGAAAGTAACCTTCAATAATTAATACTTTATTTGACAGGCGCAACCCATGAACAAGACCGAGTGAAAAACATTTGATAAAACTTGGAATCATATTTTACACAGATTCAGCTTGAGAATTCTTGATGCCACAGGCAATCTGAAACTCTGTTTCTCTGTTACTCCCTAATTATTGCTACAAATAGTCTTTTCCAGGACTGCTCTATCATATTTTTTTTTTTTTACCCATGTTTGCACTAAATGACCAGAGCAGTTTTTGTGCTTTTGCTATTGTTACAGGCCTCAAAAAATAGTTACAAAATCTTATATATATGCAGACCTTTGTTTATACTCTGGGGCAGACCGAGAGACTGAAGCTAGACTTCATATCGAGACTGACTGGTATGTTTATTTTTATTTTTTATGCATATAAGTTTTAACAGGCATTCTATGTTATACTCTGTTTTAATTTTGGATTCCTGTAATTTTTATCATTTTTCAATAAATAATTACTATGATGAATTCTCAGTCCTTTCTTATAATTGTGCTCACGATTTCATCTATTGAATGTGAGACCTATCCACATGTATAAAATTGAAATTTGGTAACTTATCACTTAGGGTGGAGAATAACCTTATTTTAAGACATTACATGGGAGGAAAGGTGTGAACCCATCACAATTGGCGCCCAACGTGGGGCTCGAGAATTCTAATTTTTTTATATTACCCAGATATATTTTATACCGCGGTCCTCTTATACGTAAGGGAAGGTACTCTCAATATCATGGCGAATAATTTTGCTGATATACAGCGATTAAATTCATTGTGCAGATTGCAACAAGGCAGAGATGTGCAAAATGATGAAGTTTTAGCACTTGAAATACAGTATGGTCCCTGGGGATCAGGAGCTAGATACTGCTTAATCCGTGTATTGTTGTTAGGACCAAATGGAGTTGTTTTGCAAACACCTATGTTTGAGTTTGAGGATATTGATTTTAACCCTGCCAGGCATACCATTGTTAATCTGATCTATGATGAAAGTCAGATCATTTTGGGAAGAGTCCCAGTAATCCCAAATAGTCTTCGCAGACATGGACCATATGTCCAGAGTGAGAGGTGGGGTACACCCCGTTCTAAATTATATTCACCAGTGAAGAGGGAGGAATTACCTCCACTGGCGGCTACTCTTCAACTAGAGAGAGAACAGTTATTAAGAGAACTGAATCTAGTCACTGCCACTTTAGAGCAGATATTAATTAGAGGAGCTTCAAATGTTTCTCAGTTTTCATTACAGACTACAGGAGGAATTCCTATGTCTAACATTAAAGCAACTGTGGGTCAGGTTCCCTCAAATACTAAGGAGATTCCCCTATGGCTTAATGACAGAATACATGCATTAGATGGGGTATTTCCTACACCTACACCTGCACAGAAAGAAGCCTTAATTAATGCTTTGTTACCTCCTGGTTTGTCTGTTACACTCCAGGAAGCTAAAGATTGGAATTCTATAGTGAGTACTTTGTATGAAAAGACTCATGGAAAAGTTACCTTGGCTTCTTTAGCGGACACATTAACACAAGTTCACAAGTCCAGTGGCATTGTTGCAGCATATTCTTTGGGATTGAGATTCACTCAAAATAATCATGAGATAGTTTGGGGTTGTTTAAAGTCCCTTATAAGGGGACAAGGACTTATATTAGATTTAGAAAGACAAATTGAAAGACTTCCTAAAGAGGAACGTTGTGAAAAAGTCCCAGACGTTTTAAAAAATACTTATATTCTTTTAGGTAAGGATTTAACTGGTGAAGGGGCAGCCAGTAATAGACAGAAGGCAGACGAAAAAAGAAAAAGTGTTCAGTTTCGCGCTAGACAGTCTGACTCACGCAGGCATGCAAGGTCACAGCTTCAAGCAGTACACAGGGAAGTGACTGAGAATCAGCGTAGAAGGGAAGCTCCATCTAGACCAGTGACTGAGGAATTAAGGAGGCAGGAACCCCAAAATCGATATGCCTTGCGCCCTTTTATTCGTACCCCTGATAGATATGGGCAGCCTCGCCAAGATGCGCGACCAAGAGAGAGATCCCAAATTGCTTCGTCTAACAGATTTTCTGAAAGGGAGGGCAGAGTAGAAGAAAGGGTTACAGCATCTGCAGCTATATCTGCAGCTACACCCGCCGCCACTAAAAAGGTAAATAAGATAAAGAGAACCTCAGATTCTCCTGCACCAGAGTCTGTAGAAAAAACTAATGAGCAGTAAAATGGAGAGTTTAAAATTACAAATACTGTACAAAGACAATTTTTATACTGGACTTCTTGACACACAAGCAGACATTTCATTAGTACAACCAAATATTTTACAGGAAGAAATGTTACATTATGTTTCTGTACAAACTTTAGAAGGAGAAGGGTCATACCCATCTTTTTATACAAATTTAGAGATAAATGGAAAATGTGTTTCTTTAGAATTGGTTGAACATCCTAATTTAGATACACAGTTTCTTATCGCTTTTAAAGATGTAGCTCATTTTATTCAGATAACTCAGAGTACAGAAACACAAATACCTGATTTAACAATTAAAGTAGATGTTGGATTTCTTATAGAACAACAAATAGCTCAATCTATTGTAGAGAATAAAGATAAATTGGCTTTATGTCTTTGTGATCATTTTCAGGTATTCCAGCAATGGGAAAATCAAGCAGGATATAGGAGAGAGATTCTCCATCATATTGCTACGGGAACTGTTACTCCAAAGCGTCAGTCCCAGTATAAGATTAATCATGCCGCAATACCTAGTATTCAAATAGTGATAGATGATCTTGTTAAACAAGGAATCATTAAAGAACAGTATAGTCAAATGAATACTGCTGTTTATCCTGTACCCAAACCAAATGGTAGTTGGAGATTGGTGTTAGATTACAGGGAAGTAAATAAGGTAACTCCCGTAGTTTCTGCTCAAAACACACATTCTGTTTCAATTTTACACGGCTTAGTCCGGAAAAGGTTTAAAACAACATTGGATCTTGCTAATGGTTTTTGGAGTCACCCCATTGATACAGATAGTTATTGGATTACAGCTTTTACTTGGCAAGGGAAGCAATATGTGTGGACTCGGCTCCCACAAGGGTTTGTTAACTCCCCAGCTTTGTTTACAGCCGATGTAGTATCATTATTATCTGCATTTTCTAATATTGAGGTGTATGTTGATGATATTTACTTATCCCATGATAGTGAAGAGGAACATATTGCAGTTCTTACACAAGTCCTAGATACCTTGTATAAAGCGGGATACATAGTGTCTCTAAAGAAATCACAGATCGCACGTAACAAGGTTACTTTTCTGGGGTTTGACATTACACATAATGGCAGAGGATTGTCTGATAATTATAAAGAAAAAATTGCTGCAATTAAAAGACCATGTAGTTTAAAACAATTACGCAGCATTATTGGACTTTTTAATTATGCAATGTTGTTTATTCCAAATTTTAATATTTTAATAGCACCATTACATGCTGCTGTTTCACGAGAAATAAGATCACAACAAACTAAAACCCCCTTTCAGTGGAATATGAAGGAGGAAAAAGCTTTACAAGATTTGTTGACAGCTGTAAATAATGATTATTTAACACAAAGAGAGCCTACACAACCGCTATCTGTTTATGTTAGTATTTCTTCTGAGGCAGCATATATACGTATTTACAATTCTGCTGAAATTGTTCCGATTGTACTTTTATCCTATGTATTTACAATTACAGAAAGAAAATACTTGCCGTTAGAGAAGTTATTTACTGCGGTGACGGTAGCTGTGTTGAAGTCTAGAAACTTAGCTCAAGGTCAGAATATTTATATTTATACTTCTGTTGCTTCACTCGCAACTTTAAAAAAAGAAACAATCCCTGAAAAAAGGGCTTTTAAATGTCGATGGTTAAAGTGGTTAACTTTATTCGAAGACCCCCAGCTTAATTTTGTGTATGATGCTACGTTACCCATGTTGGATGATCTTCCAACATTGTATAATAGTGTCCAGTGGGAAGCACAAAAGCATCCAACTGATTTCTATACTTATCTATATTACACAGATGGTTCAGCAGTTAACTCTAACAAGGAAGGAGTTAATAGATCTGCGGGGGTAGGCATTGCTAAATACTCCTCGGATATGAGTTTGTTAAAAACTTGGCAGCTCCCGATAGGAGATCATTCGTCACAACATGCTGAGATATATGCATTGGTTTTTGCATTAAAAGAAGCTTTAAGTGATAAGGGTCCTGTTCTTGTTGTTACTGATTCTGCTTATTTAGCACGATCTGCTAATGAAGATCTTCGTATATGGAGATCGAATGGTTTTCTCACGGCTAAAAAGAAGCCGTTAATGCATATTGCTAAATGGAAAGCAATTTCTGCTTATCTCAATCATAAGCCTGATATTGAAATTGTACATGAACCGGCTCATAGGAAGCTAGGTTTGTCTGCTCACACACTGGGTAATCAGCTTGTTGATTCTCTCGTACAAGCTGTTAGTCAAAAATATGCTGTGAACCAAGTTAAAACCAGGTCACAAGCAAAACCAGCCAGTCTCGATGCAGAGTTGAATGCCTGTTTGGATGATTCCAGACCTAATCCACCTGGATATCCAAGAATATATGCATATAAAGTGCAAGATGAACACTGTATTGTCACTATTAAGGAAGTTGATTATATCCTTCCACCTAAAGAAGAAAGGGTCCGAATTGCCAATAAAGCACATGCAAGTATTGGTCATCCACATTTGGGACGTGACAATGTTCTTCAAGCACTTAAGAAAAAATATTGGTGGCCTAATATGAGAAAAACGGTGTCATATGTGGTAGGTAATTGTAAACCATGTTTGTTAGTTAATAATCCTAACCATCAAAAGCCACCACATATTGTTAAAGAAATTCCTAACAAACCTTTTGATCTAATTTATCTTGATCATATTGGTCCACTGCCACCTTCTCATGGTTACCTATATGTGTTAGTATGTGTTGATGCCTGTACTAGGTTTACTTGGTTGTACCCCGTACGTGCTACGAATTCTAACACCACGCTTAGTTGTCTCAATTTTTTGGTAGGTGCTGGAAAACCAAAGATCTTACACTCGGACGGCGGTCCGGCTTTCATGGCTGTGAAAACCCAAGAGTGGGCTCATGCCCTAGGTATTAAATGGGAATTCAGCTCCCCTTACCATCCTCAAAGTAGTGGGGTTGTGGAAAGGAAAAATGCCGAAATAAAACGACTCCTAACCAAGTTGTTGTATTCTCGTCCCACACAGTGGTACCCATTGTTACCTCAGGTACAACTAGGTATTAACAATATTCCTGCTTCAAATTCAGGTAAAACACCTTTTGAATTGATGTATGGTGTTCCAATGAATACTGATTTTGTTGACTCTTCTATTTCTGCACCAGGGAGACTAGAACAATTATCTTTTCTACAGGAGTTGCGAGACGCTTTGTCTCACCCTGCGTACGCACCAGATACCACACATGCATGGACTCCACAGGTTGGCCATTTTGTCCAGGAGAGGGTATCTACTATAAAGCCCTTACGACCACGTTGGAAGCCTCCAGCAGAGATTAAAACTGTTATTAATGAACGGACTTTTATTATAGTTGATAAACAAGGCCGTCAAAGAACTGTGAGTATTGACAATTTAAAACCTGTTCCTTTATCCTGTGATATTCAGCATGGAGGAGAAACCACCTCTAACTTACTCTCAATGGCTGACCATGGCAAATGTGCAGACGCAGGAAAACCAGCAGGACATTTTGTTTGAATATCAATCGTGTGCCACAGAAGATGTGCAGACATCAGGTGAGAAAGAGACTTTCATTGATATACCTGATTGCACTAAAATGTCTTCTTTGAAGCAAAAACATGTCTGTGGATTTTGCAATAAGACCCCAGTAAGTTTGAGAAAACTGGGTTACTTTTTTCTTGCATTTTTCATCCTATTGTTGTTAATAACTACAATCGGTGTTGCAATTTTTCGCATTCAGTGGTATTTTATCACACAACGTCCTGGAATCACCCTGACATGGAATCAGACCCAAATTCATCCAGGTATTGGGAATGCTAAACATGTACATAAAAGAGCTTTGATGTCTAATAATGTTCCTGTGAGTGTACAGGTTACAGGACTGGAACAAGGTCTGTACTGGAAGCCATATCCAACGCCTATTGTGGAGAAGAAGAAAGTCCTGGGTATATCCCAAGTGGTACTTATAGACTCTAATATTCTTGCAAAAACAGCTGGAATTGTTTCTGATGAAGGACGTGCTCTGGTAAAGTTATACCTAGATGACCAGATGAAAAAGGTACAAGCTGTTACCCTGCCATATAAGTTGCCTTTACAGGACCACCGGAAACAACAAACATATAGAGAAAAGATGTGTTATGTTTCTCTTGGACATTGTTATTTTGTTGATTTTCAAGGCGTAAGAATCTGGCCAACACCGGAAATAAAGGCTGATCAGTGTCCTCGTCCAGGTACTACACAGGACAAGGTAACATATAAAGGTTATCCTATTTTTTATTTGAATACAGGACAAACTACTCAAAAAGGATTTGTCCCCTTCAGAAGGAATGACACACGTATTGATTTTTGGGAAGATGCAGAAGAGGAGGAATATCGATTTCCTGGAGGTGTAAGACCTTATAAAGGTGCTGTTTTTTGTTCTAATTTGCTTTACTCAGAATGGTGGAAACCGGAATTTTATGATGATGATGGCTATGATGCCTTGATGAAGCAACT
>VKOC01047639.1:0-13228 GCA_009364415.1 Spea multiplicata
TTTTATGCATATAAGCTTTAATAGGCATGTTATACTATGTTTTAATTTTGGATTCCTGTAATTTTTATTAATTTTAAATAAATAATTACTATTTTGAATTCTCAGTCCTTTCTTATAATTGTGCTCACGATTTCATCTATTGAATGTGAGACCTATCCACATGTATAAAATTGAAATTTGGTAACTTATCACTTAGGGTGGAGAATAACCTTATTTTAAGACATTACATGGGAGGAAAGGTGTGAACCCATCACAATTGGCGCCCAACGTGGGGCCCGAGAATTCTAATTTTTTTATATTACCCAGATATATTTTATACCGCGGTCCTCTTATACGTAAGGGAAGGTACTCTCAATATCATGGCGAATAATTTTGCTGATATACAGCGATTAAATTCATTGTGCAGATTGCAACAAGGCAGAGATGTGCAAAATGATGAAGTTTTAGCACTTGAAATACAGTATGGTCCCTGGGGATCAGGAGCTAGATACTGTTTAATCCGTGTATTGTTGTTAGGACCAAATGGAGTTGTTTTGCAAACACCTATGTTTGAGTTTGAGGATATTGATTTTAACCCTGCCAGGCATACCATTGTTAATCTGATCTATGATGAAAGTCAGATCATTTTGGGAAGAGTCCCAGTAATCCCAAATAGTCTTCGCAGACATGGACCATATGTCCAGAGTGAGAGGTGGGGTACACCCCGTTCTAAATTATATTCACCAGTGAAGAGGGAGGAATTACCTCCACTGGCGGCTACTCCTCAACTAGAGAGAGAACAGTTATTAAGAGAACTGAATCTAGTCACTGCCACTTTAGAGCAGATATTAATTAGAGGAGCTTCAAATGTTTCTCAGTTTTCATTACAGACTACAGGAGGAATTCCTATGTCTAACATTAAAGCAACTGTGGGTCAGGTTCCCTCAAATACTAAGGAGATTCCCCTATGGCTTAATGACAGAATACATGCATTAGATGGGGTATTTCCTACACCTACACCTGCACAGAAAGAAGCCTTAATTAATGCTTTGTTACCTCCTGGTTTGTCTGTTACACTCCAGGAAGCTAAAGATTGGAATTCTATAGTGAGTACTTTGTATGAAAAGACTCATGGAAAAGTTACCTTGGCTTCTTTAGCGGACACATTAACACAAGTTCACAAGTCCAGTGGCATTGTTGCAGCATATTCTTTGGGATTGAGATTCACTCAAAATAATCATGAGATAGTTTGGGGTTGTTTAAAGTCCCTTATAAGGGGACAAGGACTTATATTAGATTTAGAAAGACAAATTGAAAGACTTCCTAAAGAGGAACGTTGTGAAAAAGTCCCAGATGTTTTAAAAAATACTTATATTCTTTTAGGTAAGGATTTAACTGGTGAAGGGGCAGCCAGTAATAGACAGAAGGCAGACGAAAAAAGAAAAAGTGTTCAGTTTCGCGCTAGACAGTCTGACTCACGCAGGCATGCAAGGTCACAGCTTCAAGCAGTAAACAGGGAAGTGACTGAGAATCAGCGTAGAAGGGAAGCTCCATCTAGACCAGTGACTGAGGAATTAAGGAGGCAGGAAGCCCAAAATCGATATGCCTTGCGCCCTTTCATTCGTACCCCTGATAGATATGGGCAGCCTCGCCAAGATGCGCGACCAAGAGAGAGATCCCAAATTGCTTCGTCTAACAGATTTTCTGAAAGGGAGGGCAGAGTAGAAGAAAGGGTTACAGCATCTGCAGCTACATCTGCAGCTACACCCGCCGCCACTAAAAAGGTAAATAAGATAAAGAAAACCTCAGATTCTCCTGCACCAGAGTCTGGAGAAAAAACTAATGAGCAGTAAAATGGAGAGTTTAAAATTACAAATACTGTACAAAGACAATTTTTATACTGGACTTCTTGACACACAAGCAGACATTTCATTAGTACAACCAAATATTTTACAGGAAGAAATGTTACATTATGTTTCAGTACAAACTTTAGAAGGAGAAGGGTCATACCCATCTTTTTATACAAATTTAAAGATAAATGGAAAATGTGTTTCTTTAGAATTGGTTGAACATCCTAATTTAGATACACAGTTTCTTATTGCTTTTAAAGATGTAGCTCATTTTATTCAGATAACTCAGAGTACAGAAACACAAATACCTGATTTAACAATTAAAGTAGATGTTGGATTTCTTATAGAACAACAAATTGCTCAATCTATTGTAGAGAATAAAGATAAATTGGCTTTATGTCTTTGTGATCATTTTCAGGTATTCCAGCAATGGGAAAATCAAGCAGGATATAGGAGAGAGATTCTCCATCATATTGCTACGGGAACTGTTACTCCAAAGCGTCAGTCCCAGTATAAGATTAATCATGCCGCAATACCTAGTATTCAAATAGTGATAGATGATCTTGTTAAACAAGGGATCATTAAAGAACAGTATAGTCAAATGAATACTGCTGTTTATCCTGTACCCAAACCAAATGGTAGTTGGAGATTGGTGTTAGATTACAGGGAAGTAAATAAGGTAACTCCCGTAGTTTCTGCTCAAAACACACATTCTGTTTCAATTTTACACGGCTTAGTCCGGAAAAGGTTTAAAACAACATTGGATCTTGCTAATGGTTTTTGGAGTCACCCCATTGATACAGATAGTTATTGGATTACAGCTTTTACTTGGCAAGGGAAGCAATATGTGTGGACTCGGCTCCCACAAGGGTTTGTTAACTCCCCAGCTTTGTTTACAGCCGATGTAGTATCATTATTATCTGCATTTTCTAATATTGAGGTGTATGTTGATGATATTTACTTATCCCATGATAGTGAAGAGGAACATATTGCAGTTCTTACACAAGTCCTAGATACCTTGTATAAAGCAGGATACATAGTGTCTCTAAAGAAATCACAGATCGCACGTAACAAGGTTACTTTTCTGGGGTTTGACATTACACATAATGGCAGAGGATTGTCTGATAATTACAAAGAAAAAATTGCTGCAATTAAAAGACCATGTAGTTTAAAACAATTACGCAGCATTATCGGACTTTTTAATTATGCAATGTTGTTTATTCCAAATTTTAATATTTTAATAGCACCATTACATGCTGCTGTTTCACGAGAAATAAGATCACAACAAACTAAAACCCCCTTTCAGTGGAATATGAAGGAGGAAAAAGCTTTACAAGATTTGTTGACAGCTGTAAATAATGCCGATTATTTAACACAAAGAGAGCCTACACAACCGCTATCTGTTTATGTTAGTATTTCTTCTGAGGCAGCATATATACGTATTTACAATTCTGCTGAAATTGTTCCGATTGTACTTTTATCCTATGTATTTACAATTACAGAAAGAAAATACTTGCCGTTAGAGAAGTTACTTACTGCGGTGACGGTAGCTGTGTTGAAGTCTAGAGACTTAGCTCAAGGTCAGAATATTTATATTTATACTTCTGTTGCTTCACTCGCAACTTTAAAAAAAGAAACAATCCCTGAAAAAAGGGCTTTTAAATGTCGATGGTTAAAGTGGTTAACTTTATTCGAAGACCCCCAGCTTTATTTTGTGTATGATGCTACGTTACCCATGTTGGATGATCTTCCAACATTGTATAATAGTGTTCAGTGGGAAGCACAAAAGCATCCAACTGATTTCTATACTTATCTATATTACACAGATGGTTCAGCAGTTAACTCTAACAAGGAAGGAGTTAATAGATCTGCGGGGGTAGGCATTGCTAAATACTCCTCGGATATGAGTTTGTTAAAAACTTGGCAGCTCCCGATAGGAGATCATTCGTCACAATATGCTGAGATATATGCATTGGTTTTTGCATTAAAAGAAGCTTTAAGTGATAAGGGTCCTGTTCTTGTTGTTACTGATTCTGCTTATTTAGCACGATCTGCTAATGAAGATCTTCGTATATGGAGATCAAATGGTTTTCTCACGGCTAAAAAGAAGCCGTTAATGCACATTGCTAAATGGAAAGCAATTTCTGCTTATCTCAATTATAAGCCTGATATTGAAATTGTACATGAACCGGCTCATAGGAAGCTTGGTTCGTCTGCTCACACACTGGGTAATCAGCTTGTTGATTCTCTCGCACAAGCTGTTAGTCAAAAATATGCTGTGAACCAAGTTAAAACCAGGTCACAAGCAAAACCAGCCAGTCTCGATGCAGAGTTGAATGCCTGTTTGGATGATTCCAGACCTAATCCACCTGGATATCCAAGAATATATGCATATAAAGTGCAAGATGAACACTGTATTGTCACTATTAAGGAAGTTGATTATATCCTTCCACCTAAAGAAGAGAGGGTCCGAATTGCCAATAAAGCACATGCAAGTATTGGTCATCCACATTTGGGACGTGACAATGTTCTTCAAGCACTTAAGAAAAAATATTGGTGGCCTAATATGAGAAAAACGGTGTCATATGTGGTAGGTAATTGTAAACCATGTTTGTTAGTTAATAATCCTAACCATCAAAAGCCACCACATATTGTTAAAGAAATTCCTAACAAACCTTTTGATCTAATTTATCTTGATCATATTGGTCCACTGCCACCTTCTCATGGTTACCTATATGTGTTAGTATGTGTTGATGCCTGTACTAGGTTTACTTGGTTGTACCCCGTACGTGCTACGAATTCTAACACCACGCTTAGTTGTCTCAATTTTTTGGTAGGTGCTGGAAAACCAAAGATCTTACACTCGGACGGCGGTCCGGCTTTCACGGCTGTGAAAACCCAAGAGTGGGCTCATGCCCTAGGTATTAAATGGGAATTCAGCTCCCCTTACCATCCTCAAAGTAGTGGGGTTGTGGAAAGGAAAAATACCGAAATAAAACGACTCCTAACCAAGTTGTTGTATTCTCGTCCCACACAGTGGTACCCATTGTTACCTCAGGTACAACTAGGTATTAACAATATTCCTGCTTCAAATTCAGGTAAAACACCTTTTGAATTGATGTATGGTGTTCCAATGAATACTGATTTTGTTGACTCTTCTATTTCTGCACCAGGGAGACTAGAACAATTATCTTTTCTACAGGAGTTGCGAGACGCTTTGTCTCACCCTGCGTACGCACCAGATACCACACATGCATGGACTCCACAGGTTGGCCATTTTGTCCAGGAGAGGGTATCTACTATAAAGCCCTTACGACCACGTTGGAAGCCTCCAGCAGAGATTAAAACTGTTATTAATGAACGGACTTTTACTATAGTTTTATAGACTTTTATTATAGTTTTATCAACTATAATAAAAGGCCGTCAAAGAACTGTGAGTATTGACAATTTAAAACCTGTTCCTTTATCCTGTGATATTCAGCATGGAGGAGAAACCACCTCTAACTTACTCTCAATGGCTGACCATGGCAAATGTGCAGACGCAGGAAAACCAGCAGGACATTTTGTTTGAATATCAATCGTGTGCCACAGAAGATGTGCAGACATCAGGTGAGAAAGAGACTTTCATTGATATACCTGATTGCACTAAAATGCCTTCTTTGAAGCAAAAACATGTCTGTGGATTTTGCAATAAGACCCCAGTAAGTTTGAGAAAACTGGGTTACTTTTTTCTTGCATTTTTCATCCTATTGTTGTTAATAACTACAATCGGTGTTGCAATTTTTCGCATTCAGTGGTATTTTATCACACAACGTCCTGGAATCACCCTGACATGGAATCAGACCCAAATTCATCCAGGTATTGGGAATGCTAAACATGTACATAAAAGAGCTTTGATGTCTAATAATGTTCCTGTGAGTGTACAGGTTACAGGACTGGAACAAGGTCTGTACTGGAAGCCATATCCAACGCCTATTGTGGAGAAGAAGAAGGTCCTGGGTATATCCCAAGTAGTACTTATAGACTCTAATATTCTTGCAAAAACAGCTGGAATTGTTTCTGATGAAGGACGTGCTCTGGTAAAGTTATACCTAGATGACCAGATGAAAAAGGTACAAGCTGTTACCCTGCCATATAAGTTGCCTTTACAGGACCACCGGAAACAACAAACATATAGAGAAAAGATGTGTTATGTTTCTCTTGGACATTGTTATTTTGTTGATTTTCAAGGCGTAAGAATCTGGCCAACACCGGAAATAAAGGCTGATCAGTGTCCTCGTCCAGGTACTACACAGGACAAGGTAACATATAAAGGTTATCCTATTTTTTATTTGAATACAGGACAAACTACTCAAAAAGGATTTGTCCCCTTCAGAAGGAATGACACACGTATTGATTTTTGGGAAGATGCAGAAGAGGAGGAATATCGATTTCCTGGAGGTGTAAGACCTTATAAAGGTGCTGTTTTTTTGTTCTAATTTGCTTTACTCAGAATGGTGGAAACCGGAATTTTATGATGATGATGGCTATGATGCCTTGATGAAGCACCTACATGTTGAGGTACAAAATCCGGAAACGGGTGAATTAAAGAGACAGGCGTTACCCCCTGAGTGGCAGGCAAAAGGACAGAAAAAGTTATTTCGCAGTCTGACGGAATGGGATATCTGTACAATGCCAAGATTTCCCTCGTTTCTGAATACATCGTATTTTAGTCACTCTTGCAAAGCAAAAGGTAATCCGTGCGGTATTACTTACGAAAGTTTGATAGAACAAGGAATATGTGATCCAAACATTCCCTCACAGGTTTATAGATGCACTTCTTGTTCATTTTTTTACAATTTGACTGATAATATTTTCAAGTGGCAGCCTAAACAAATCGACCAAGGATTTTTACATTACAGCGGACTTCCTGGTTTTTGGTGCGTGCAGAAATCTAAATTTGTTAAAACAAATTATACGGTTTACTCCCTGTTTCAGAAATGTTTGACAGACAGCACCATATATGATGTGGAAACTGTGATAAAAGGTATACAGGATAAAATGAATGTATATATTGGTACTGATGACAAACCATGTGAGTATATACAGTGTAAAACCAAAAATATCGCTGATATGCCATATGCTGAAGCAGTGTGGGGAACAAATAACACATTTGCAAATATACATTATCAAAACAACATTACACAAAAAAGTGATGAATGTGAAAATGTTTTGTTAACAAGACGACGGTTGTTAAATAATGCAGAAGTTTCAATAACAACTGGTCATTTGCTAAGTGATGCTGTTTCTATTATTAGCCACGTCTCCGATGCTAATGATGAAGAGTTAAAGAAGAAAGTTTTGTTGTTAAAAGATTATTTAATAATTTTTATATCTGCTGCAATGTCAGATTTTACTGTTTTAGCAGAAGAACTAAGAGCTTTAATGGTACTTAATAAGTTAACAGCTATGAGATTAACCCTTCAAGGGGAACAAATTGATACCACATTATTAAATGTGACATGGATTCAAAAACAATTAGGCTTAAGTGAAAGACAAACTGAAGTTTTAGCTCATGTATCGAAACTCAGGGTTTATGATATTAAAGAACTTAAGCATAGACAAATGAGAAATCCTGATGATAGTCAGTGGGAATTGTTTTTGTACTATGAATTGATTATCCCTGGTGATGTTTATACTACTAACTGGGAACTTGATAACTTTGGACATTTGATTGACACTGCTGATGATTTAGCTTTAATGCAAATTAAGCAGCCATATGATTACATTTCCTATAAATGTGGAGAACATTTTTATCTTAAAGTTGAGAAATGTACAGAGATAGGATATCTTGTATGTGGTGAAATTTATACTGTTTTACCTTGTGGAGCTGATGGTAAGGGATCTGATTGTGAAATTACTGTGCATCCGGTAGTTGCTCCCTATACTCGAATTGAGTCATTATCTAATGGTTCTTATTTGGTTTTAAGCAGTACAAGTGAATGTAATATTCCTTCTATGCAACCATCAATTATTACAGTAAATACCTCTGTTGAGTGTTTTAATATAATCTTCACCCCTCCATTACAGACCCAGACAGTTTTACAAATACTGCGATTTGATGTTCCACATTTTGTTTTGCAGCTGCCATATATGACTGCATTTTTGGCTCATTTGAAATCTATGAAAATAATCATAGGTACCACCCATGATGCTATAGATGTATTAACGCAAAAGATACATTCTGAGTTATTACGTATAGATATTCATGAAGGAGATTTTCCTCAATGGATGCAGAACCTTGGTAAAGCTTTAAAATCATTATGGCCTGGAATGGGAAAAGCTATTTCTGCTGTAGGAGAAGGATTAGGAAAAATGGGAAATGGTATCTTTGGTAGCATTGGTAACATATTGAGTATTTTTGGATATTTAAAACCACTGTTACTGTTAATACTTGGATTATTTCTATTTGGTGTTATATGGCGACTATTTTCTCTTTTGCCTAAAGGTAAACAAGTTCGAAGAAAATGAATGCTGCAGCTTTTGACAGGCTCATTAGAAACATTTTTAATACACCTGTTTTAACTTCCAGGATACTGGTGGATGTGTGGACACACTTCCTGTTGGGTGTGGAAGTTAGAAAGAATCAAGATGTAGTAATGTATGACCTGTCTTACCGTTGCGAGATATGTAACACCAAAATAAGTGACGTTAATAATCCTTATGTGTTTGATGATCTTGTAGGATTAGTCGTAATTCCCATGATATCACAGAGATATTGGGACATTCTTTGGAATCATTATAGTCACTGCAATGACATCCTCACAACAAACGGAATTGCAAAGCCTCCCACAGAGTCCCACGGAGACAGAATCTCAAGGTTCAGGAGACAGCAGAGTACTCATATCTACAACTGTCTCCAGCGGTGAACAAGATACAGACGCCAGTGAATATGAAAGATTTTCTATATCACCTCCCATTACAATCAGTGGGTCCGTTACTGATTCTGACACCGAAGGGAACTTTACTTTCGAGGAATCTCAAGACCAATTACATTTTCTGGCAACTCATGGGTTCGAGGAATTTTTCTAATCCATCGTTCTTTGAATGCGTCAATAAAGACAAACAAATTTTCCAATTGATATTACAAACTAAACAAGAAGGACTTCTTAATATTGTAAGCCATGGAACTTTTGGTTGCACAGTTTTGCTTGCTTGCAATGGACCTCCTCATGAGACTTGTTTTGGTGGGATATGGAGAAATACTTTGTTGCATCTGTATACAGAGTCTTATGCATTTCAGTTGGGTGATTTTTATCAATTGCAGAGTTCTCATGAAAATATAACTTGTGATCATGTATGGTGTTCACATTGTAAAAGTTTTGTGTTTCATGAAATCGCGGAAACACCTTTCTTTTTCACCAATAGATTTAGAATGTGGTGATTCTAATTTTGTTGATTAATTTAAGTTAATGTTATTAGCTGGACCAAGTAATCATAATTTTTTTGCCCAGCTAATGGAGAGGGACTGTTACAGGCCTCAGTAGAAGTTAAGGTTAATGACTATTACAAGTCTAAGTAGAAGTTAAGGTTAAGGATTTAACTACGCAGTACTAGTAGTTTCTGTTCCATAAGATTTTTTTATGTTTTAAAGATTAGAATGTTTTGGTTATTCTGTAAAAATGATCAACAGCTTGGCCTTGGTGATTTTCCTCTCCTGATTTTCTTCTGAGTTTTTTATGACCGTTAGTACTCTTTTTGAGGTAGCGATACGCAGGTCTAGTTACAAAATCTTATATATATGCAGACCTTTGTTTATACTCTGGGGCAGACCGAGAGACTGAAGCTAGACTTCATATCGAGACTGACTGGTATGTTTATTTTTATTTTTTATGCATATAAGTTTTAACAGGCATTCTATGTTATACTCTGTTTTAATTTTGGATTCCTGTAATTTTTATCATTTTTCAATAAATAATTACTATGATGAATTCTCAGTCCTTTCTTATAATTGTGCTCACGATTTCATCTATTGAATGTGAGACAAATCCACATGTATAAAATTGAAATTTGGTAACTTATCACTTAGGGTGGAGAATAACCTCTTTTTAAGACATTACATGGGAGGAAAGGTGTGAACCCATCACACCTTGCCTTCAAGGCAATCCTCAAACCTTAAACATTATTTACTGTAAATAGTTCGGTTATCTCGATTATAAAAGCCTTTTGTTATTTGTTATAACAAAGGCTTTTTTAAAATATAAAAAGCAAGAATGTTTAAAATCAAAGTGTAATCTATTGCTACATATTCATATTTGATTTGATTTAATTCCCTCTTTAAAAATATTTTAGTTTACTGTTTTTCCCCTTGCCATCAAACATCAGACAAGACCATTAAAGGAGGGTACTTTGTTCCTTGTAAGCAAAATTAAACAGAAGGTAGATGCAAGCAGGTCTGCCCTTAAAATGTTTAAATACATAAATACATAATAACAATGCAATTTCCAAAGCATTTTTACTACCATGGCAATAAAGCCTTTTAACCTATTGGTGCCCTCTTGTCTCATGACAGGCTAAAGACTTCGCAAAAATGAAAAACATGCTCGTAGTTGTTATTTCTGGGTAGGGTTATGGCACTCAGATGTATGAACGTGTTGTATTTGGCAGAATGTATAGAAAGGATACTTTAAACAAATATAACATTTGCAAATAGATTATTGCCCTAAACAGATGGCAAATAACAAAGTTCCAGGATTTGTAAATGTATTTTATGATGTCATGATCACAATATGATGATAAAATATAAAGAGCCTCAGTTTTTCAAATCAAAGGGACCTTGGTGCCTACGTGTGGGTAGCTTTTGTTTGTGGTGAACACTGGCAAAACAAAGCAAAACTGCACCTTTATCAACTTGCAAATGAAGAAACAGCTGCTCCATACTAAAATATTTTGTGTTTTGTTAGAAAACATAGCACATCCTTTGAGATTTTAGAATCAGCAAAGGCCTTGTTATAATTGCTCTTGTAAGCCATGGGCATTTAATGTTATAAAATTGTACATTATAGTAAAATCAAAATAAGTAGGTGGTTCTAGAGTGTTCTATGAAGACCGCTAATTTATTTTATTTAATCATTGCTTTACTTACCCACATCACAAAATAACTTGAATGGGGAAACCAATTTCCTTTAATGAGATGCTAGTGAATACAATCTATTGTTTTTCATATTTTACTGATCTCCATATTACATGTATCAGATGGCATAGCTGGTATTACAAACAGCCTTTATAGTGAAGTACTAGCACCTTCTGGCCTGAGGACAAGTAAAGCAGAGAGGACCACTTACCCCCTTATGCTTCTGCTCCTCCAGTAACTACCATACACACTCACACACAACTGCCATACACACTCACACACAAACGCACATACAGTTATTCACACTAACACATACACACTTATGCACTTACATTCCCTCTAACACGCTTACTCACTTCTACTAGAACACCACCACAGCCTTACCTTGTCCAGAATCATCTTCTTTATAGCTCCTCAGACACAGTCTGACGGACCATCCCGTTACATGACCAAGCCTTGTTTCCATCTCCACAAATGAAAGAGCTGAATCATTTGACTGGCCCATTTTGACATGTAGTACATGACAGTAGAGTGCATAAATTCCAAGGGCATTTATAGCTTTTTCTAGCTTTAACTAATAAAGCTAGCTGTGCTGTTAAAACTAGAAAAGAAAAAACTGTGATATTTGTTCTTTTTAACTCGACTTTAAATCCTCAGAAAGATGAAGGGACTTAGTAACTAAATTATGCATTTGTGTGGAAACTGTTGTACCCTTGTGCACAGGGCACTCTAATGTATCGATTTGTCTTAGTCCGTCAATTCTAGTTTTGCCACGTCCTTTGAATGTATGTACTGCAAGAAGTATTGCGTAAAATGCTGGCACTGTATAAAATTGTTGTGCCTCACTGAATTTGACCCGGGTTCACCTTAGCATTACCAAAGAATTTACCAACTGAAGGTTGTACGTGAGCTAACTCAGCCTTAGGTCAATACCCCTGCCCCTATGTGTCTTTTTTTTACCTAGATGCTTATAATATAGGCACAATTGTTTAGGATCATTCTGGTATCTGTTAAAAAAAAAATTACAATTACATTCAAATAACCACTCTACGGATTTACACATTTTTTTCAAACTAAACTATATCTTGCTCTGGCGTGAACTTGTCTTGTGACAACTGTAAGTGTGGCGTGGAAATTAGAAGAATAATAGTGGTAAATAATCAGATGAAATAAGCTTGGCATTTTAGTTTAAATGAGAAAAGATGTGTATTTATTAAGTGCATATTGGAACATGGACAACTTTACTGTGAAAGCTTCACATAACACCTCTTATTGAGAATCATTTGCTATGCAGGAGGCTGTCTGCAAGACAATGCACATTAAAATAAAAGGCTTGGCACATTTTCAAGCATTTCATCAAGAAAAACAGCTAAAATTCTGATGCATTTTCATATGCGAGAAGAGACTCTTTTCTGATGTGCAGTTTATAGCCTTAGAGAATATACTTAGAAATTCCATCCTCAGACGTAAGTTGGGATCTCCATAGATACTTGGAAATAATTACTACATAGTTTTTTCCATCTTTGAAAGCATCCAAATTTTAGTTTAAAAATGACACAAATGGACGTTAGTATATAATAAATATATATAATATATCCAAAGAACCCTAAACATTAGACTGATCTTGGACCAAAAGGAATCTAAACATTCTAGTGGCTTAAGGCTATTTGGACAACCACTTTTGACTTTTTAAATTCATCACGCCCACTTCAGTCCACCATATCGGATGGAGTCCAGATTGTATACATCTGCTGTACTGTAAATATGTAGTGATCAGATTTGCTCATAGTCTGATTCTTATCCATAAGAATTCATTGGTTCCATTGAATTTGTGAATATACATGTTATGATCTAAAGTAAACCGTGTTGCCTAAATTCAAACCATCAGCACTGGACAATACAGCAATGCTTGTGTGCGCCATTCTTATGTTTCATACATGATTGCAAGCATTACACTTGATGGTGGGGGGGTGATTACCTAATACATATTGGGTAGAGCAAATAGATTACCCAATTTTTCTAATTGTGGGTAAAGCAACATACTAGTCCCCTTCGCTATAGAATTGGCCAATTCATGTAGGTTTGGAAAGGACCAGACCATACTAAAGTCCAAGGAGTTCTTATAAGTCTGTCTAGTTACTTGACAAATAACAAAATCACCCCCCTTAAGAAAAAAAATAAATAACAGAGAAAACATCTATGCTATTGGCTATTATCAGAACCTACAATTTGGATTATATTTCTATTCTTCAACATATTTATAATAAATCAAACAATGGTGTATTAA
>VKOC01047642.1:0-10298 GCA_009364415.1 Spea multiplicata
ATAATAATAATAATAATATATTACTATTATATTTTATTATTATAAATAAAGTTGTACATATAACACTATGATACAGGATACTGTCAAATTAATAAAAAATAGCACTTTTATTATTATGAATATTATGAATTATTCTTCACTATTATAAATTAAATTGTACCTTTCACACTATGATATAGGATACCGTCAATTAAATCATATCAATCATAAAAAATACTGTTGTCCATATTACAGTATTATATATGATAAATTACTATTATTATTATTATTGTTATGCTTATTACATTTATGACCACCTTTCATTTCAAGTTATTTTTTTATATCTCCCTATATATCTCAATATCTGCTATAATGGATTCATATTTGCTTTCAAGAGGTGTTTGAATATTGGCAATATTTAAAACATTCAGTTCCGTGTTATTTCCTTAGTAAGCAAATTAAATTATCAGCAATATTATAAAGTACAACGTCAATAATATTAGGTGATTCAGATTTTATTATAATATTAAATTCATTAAACTTGGCCATTTCTTTTGCACAGTAGAAACGACATCGCAGTCACACACTTGTTCCCAGCGGGAGATGATGTCAGTTCTGTAAATGCGTTCTCCGTGGATTTGCTTAGAAATCAGATTGTTTGTCATTGAAAAGTTTCTCGGACTTTTTTTTGGCTTCACACACAGATCTCTGAATAAACGCGTCTCGGCCAGATATGTAATTACAGGGGCGACCCGGGAATTACCGTCAGAGGAAAATCAGATGATGAAATAACCAGGAACTTTCTTACAGCAGAGAAAAGAACAAAGTCTCAGCCGTTCCCTCTGGAAATTGACGCTGAGCTTTGCTGTTAACCATCTGCTCGTCACAAACAAAGTGCAGCTCTTTACATGTAATGAATAAAGTTCCTATTCCACTATGATACAGGATACCGCTAAATTAATAATAATGATAATAGTAATAATATATTACTATTATATTTTATTTATTATTATAAATAAAGCCGTTCACATAACACTATGATACAGGACACCCGCAAATAAATAATAGTAATGATAATAATAATATTACTATTATATTTTATTTATTATTATAAATAAAGCCGTTCACATAACACTATGATACAGGACACCCGCAAATAAATAATAGTAATGATAATAATAAAAATAACAATAATAATTATTATTAGACATTTTTGGGTTATGTCCAGCCTTGGAAACATTTGGACGCCAGCCTCATATATTGTATCTCATGGTCGAGCTCTTGTACCCACACCCCTTATACATACCTGAGTTCCACTATTTGCTACTGCAAAAAACATTTAGATTACAAATCAATATTTGACCATTAATACCACTCAATCATCCTAACACTCCATCACCCAATGAATATCAGATAAACAAACAAATACTGAGTTGAATACGAGTTGGCCTGTCACTGTGTGTGTAAAAGGTGAACGGGAATGACTATGAAACCAAAGGGGAGTAGCCCCCTGTATAATGAGATCAGGAGTAGGTTTCACAGACCCTGAAGAACCAACATTTAAGTTTCCTTTACCTTTACTTTTCATCTCACTGATTTCTGGGCCTAGGATGTTTTTTCCTCTAAAGCGTCAAATAACCAAATAAACACCAGGACAGGCTCTGCCACACGACACACCAGAACACACACCAGGACAGGACTCAGGCCCACCGAACCACAACACACAACCAGGACAGGCCATTGCACACCCTGACAACAAACACGAACACCAGGAACGGCTCAGCCACACGACACACAAACACACACACCAGGACAGGCTCTGCCACATCAACACCCAAACAAACGCACAAGCATAGGCTGTACCACACCGACACCCAAACACACACACAACAGGACAGGCTCTGCCACACCGATACCCGCATCAGGACGGGTTAAACTACACAAGGCATAAACACTTTCCACACTGGTTTGTTGCAAGTGTGTTTCCCCCTTGTGTATTGACCCCCTCTTAGCCAGCCCCCTCCCTTGTGTATTGATGGCCCCTTTGGTACTGGTTTATGTACCCATGTGTATTGCCCCCAGCTACCCCCTTTATCTATCGATTTATATACAATGCCCCAACCATCCTGTTGTGTACTTATACCCCCCTTTTGTATTTAATTGCTGTTCGAAGGCAGCCCTCCCCTTGAAACACGGGTCCCCTTCCACCTATCACTCCAACTATTTTTTTTTCAAATACATTTTGCCAGCTTCCTTCCCCTGCAGGCGTCTCTCCTCCAACGTGACGACCTCCCTGTCACGACATGCTGTTCCGCGTGACCCTGCCCCCTTGAGCGTCACAATGCGTCTACAAAGGGGCTGGGCAAACAGGATGGCAGGATGCGGGTCTGTGGACCGGCACGCTGAGATACCATAGCAACCGATGCAGCAGCGAGTTTTAAAGTGGCCGTAAGACTGCCTTTGCTGGCTGTTTAATGATTTTAGCAGAGGTGGTCTTACGACTGTTTCAAAACTCACAGCTGCATTGGCTGCTATAGTATCTCGGTGTGCCAGCCCACTGGGAAATCTCTCAGTTTCCCGGTGGGCCAGTCCGGCCCTGGTTGTGTTAGTAAAGCTGACCCTTTTTATGTTTTAAACTAAAGAGTCAGCTTACATTAATTTCAATATATATATATATTACAAATATATCTTTTCCATGAATCATGAATTAAATTTATCACAGATAATAAAACATCAAACAATCATTAACTAGGGGAATATAAAACATTTGAACTGTACATTGAGCTACAGTTTTAATGACCTAAACCCACTACAGCTGCCGAATTTACTTCCCCGGACCCGTAAGCCTATATGGGGGAGATATTACGAAACGGACTTTGCGGACGTACATTCTGCATGCGGTGTTCACGTGTGTCTAAATCACATAACGTTGCATTCCACGGACATAATGTGACGACTAGCCGAGTACCTGTGTAAAGAGCGAGTGCCTGCGGGGGGCAGCAGAGAGCCATAAGGATTATTGAAAGGCTTATACTATCTGGGGCTGTTCTGCAATTCATAATAATGGAGTTTGGCATAAAGTTATTGCTGGGGCTCATCAGGAAGCATAAGGAACCTAATGGGAGACTTAACCCCTTCGCTGCTAAGCCGTTTCCCACCCTGGTGCTAAGGCAACTTTGAGCATTTAGCTGCAGCTCACGTTTTGCTTCTAATGAGGGGCTGCATGTATTTCTAGGACACAAATAATGATGAAATGTGTGGCTTTGGCTAGAAAAAATGTTTTTTCAAACCATAGCGGCATGTTCATTTGAGTCTTGCGCACTCCTGGTTTGTACTAGAAACACATGCAGCCCCTCATTTGATGCGCCAAGGGGTGTAGTTTTTGCAAATGTGTACTTTCTGTGCCTTTCATATCTCCATTTTTTTTACTTTTTTTATATTTTTACTTTTTTAAAATATTTTGTATTCTTTTTTTACAACAGTATATGTTAGGGGTCTGTAGCTGCTTAGATGCCTGAGATACAGGCATCTAAGCAGCATGCCCCCTTATCGCTTAAACTGACAATTGTCAGTTGTTAATAAAGTTGTCAGATGGCGTCATCACTGGAGGACGAAGCCCCGACGATGCCTGTGAGCATTCTGCCTGCCAGATTCCCGGGGCAGAAGACGGTGGAGGTCTGTGGAGGTAAGTCACTTGTGAGGACGAAACCATTACGTCCTGAGCAGTGAAAGGGTTAATATATTCAAATATGTTTATCATTTACATTTTGACAATCTTGTAAAGTATTTTAGCTTTAGTGAAACCTATATTTTTTCTAGGGGGGGGTTATCTATTCAGAGTTGATTCCTAGTTTAGGTGAAACAGTGCATCAGATCACATTATATACCGGAAAAGAAAAAAAAACAATTTCCCAACAATTTTTTCCCCAAAATGCCAAATAAAATAATTTTGGGAGTAATAATAAATAAATCATTTTAATTTTAAAAGTCCACACACAACCAAAAACCGGACTCAATGTAATGCAGTATAGGTGCACTGGGAAAGGGGGTTAAACGTATTTGTGATGGATAAGGGAGGCATGATGGGAGTGGGAGTGCTGTTTTCCAGGAGTGGAGGAAGTGTCTCAGGGTCAGCATTGAGCTTCTCCCATTGGTCATCCTCCTTCCCGCCCCAAGGGTTTCTGCATTGGTTAATTATATTGGTTAATAATTGAAATTGTTGTATTTTTATGATAAAAGTGAGCAGGTAGCCTATTTGGAATGCAAGATAGTGGATGAGAGAGTAACTGGCAACATTGAGGGACATTAACAATATAGAGAGGAGCCTACTCCTTACTGAGCAAGCACTTTATGGGAGCGATGGAACAGAGGAGGTTTCTGAAACATAAAGCTGGAGCTGGATAAGAAGCTGGAAGAGCCCCCCAACTTTCCCGATTTGAGCGGGACAGTCCCGTTGTCCCTGCTATCACTACCTCTGTCCCACTTTTCAGGGGCAGAGGAAGGGCGAGAGCGGTACGCACCTCAGGTGCAGCTACAAGGGGACGCACAGCTGCCCAATCAGCAGCTGCAGGACTAGTTGGGGGATCGCAATATCCCTCTCGTCGGCTCAACATTAGGGAAAGTGAGGTCTGTCCCGAGCACCGGAATATGACGTTGTACCCCGTACTCTGCATCAATAGCCGGTGCGTAGTGATGAGGGAGAAATAAAGCGAGGTTTGAAGTGACAGATGTTGCGCTCCCACCACAGGATGGAGGATGAAGGATGAGGTAAGATATAATAATAATATTAAAGAGATGGGGAGAAAGGGGTGTATGTGTATATGTGTGTGTTTAAGGGCAATGTGTGTGTGTGTGTATACACATCTTAAGTGTGATTAAAAAAAAAGTGTCCCTCTTTCACATTTTGAAATGTTGGGAGGTATGGTGTAATGAGTTAAGGGAGCCTATTTCCGGACTCGCTCAGTCTAATATGTTTGCCAGTTTGTGCAAGGATGCTGAGGAGATTAGTTCAGATCTGGCATTAATAGGGCCGGCGGATTCCCCTAGCAGCCAGGTGAGCAGCCTCTCTAATGCAGATTAGGGAAGACAATGCTAGGGAGTTTAGACCTTTTCTGGCAGGGGACTCAATCATTAGGAAAGTAGATTGGGTAATCTGCCGCCAAGGCCCAGAATGCTTGGGTACCGCATGTTGTGGAGAAGTTGGACAGATGGTTGGGAGGGGCTGTTATGATGCAGTGGCTATGATGCATACGTTTTCTTTGAATTCTACCCTTAAGCTTAGCTTATAAGTTTATATTACCTAATAATAATAATTATTGTTTTTGTGTGTGTGTTTTGTTTGTTTGGTTGTTTGAATCATAAGCAAAAAAAGAAAGAATAGGAAAAAGCAAGATTTGCAAATAAATAGTAAAGGAATAAGTAAATGAAAATGGAACAGGAAAGTGAATGGGCAGTTGGCAACCGGGCTCTCCGGGCTCTCAGGGGACCAGGCTTTAAAGGATGACGCGAGTGGAACTCATGAACCAACTCATCCACATGAACTTCTTCAGCATCCTCCCAGGAGTTCTTGTTGATCTCGTATCCCTTCCATTGGATGAGATATTGGAGGCGACCCCGAAATCTCCGAGAATCCAGAATTTGTTTGACTTCATATTCTTCAGCATCATCAATGGAAATAGGAGCCGGAGGATCAGGATGTCGGCCCGGGAAAGGATTGGTGTTCCAAGGCTTCAGGAGAGAAACATGGAAAACTGGGTGTATTCGCATTGAACCGGGTAGTTGCAATTCTACTGCAGCAGATGAAAGGACACGAGTAATTGTATATGGACCTATATATTTAGGTCCCAATTTTTTAGTGGGACACGACACTTTCAGATGAGCAGTTGACAGCCACACCTTGTTCCCAGGTTTGTATACAGGAGCAGGAGAACGATGTGTATCAGCAAAACTTTTGTATCTGTGTTGAGCCTTGGTAAGCGTGCTGTGCAAGGATTTGTGGATAGCAATCATGCTTGTGACCTGTTCAGTGACAGAAGGAATTGAGTTGGGTATCAGAGAACCGTGTAGCATGGATGGGTGGTCACCATAATTGGAAAAGAAGGGTGGTTTCTGTTCAGAATTCTGGAGAAGAAGGCTTGATTGGGTGAAGTTGGTTGTCAGTGTCATCCCTTTGGGACAGGATAGCCCCCACAGCAGAATCAGAGGCGTCCACCTCAAGTACATAGGGCCTTCGTGGCACAGGAAGAATCAATATGGGCGCTGTGGTGAACCGTTCTTTAAGGAAGTCAAATGCTCTCTGAGCAGCATCCGACCAACAAAACTTATTTTTAACAGAGGTGAGAGATGTAATAGGTTGAATAACCTTTGAAAAGCTCCTAATAAACTTCCGATAGAAGTTAGCAAATCCCACGAATCTTTGCACACCTTTTTTGTCTGTGGGAGGTGGCCATTGTAGGATGGTAGCTATTTTCTTTGGCTCCATCTATTCTGTGACGGGGATACTGTGGAGGACCTGCCCTGGGTGCCTGCTGGATGCTGCGGGAGAGGTAATAATTGAGTACCCGCTAGGCGCAGGTACTCAGGTGAGGTACTGCGTTGCGGTCCGTGAAGCGGACCGTGACAGATGGGTACCCTAACTTGGGCAGATAGATTTTAAGAAAGACATTCTGCTGCATCAGATAAGGTAACATATGTGGGGCATATAGAAAACACGCATTCACTTTGAACAGTGGTTGGTAGACATGATAGCTGCTGCTGCGCAATCCATGAGTGCAGGCCACACACCCTTTTTTTCCCAGTAGCTAACTGGGTCAACATTAGTAGCACTGCTACTGATGCTGCTGCTAAGAGTACCAGACATTATCATCTCATCCTCCCACTGCACTTCTTTTGCCTCGGACAGCTTTCCACTTTTCCACGGCCAGTCATACACCCTTTTGGATCAAATATGAGTGCTAGCTTTGCCTTAATCAACTCTAAGCAACCTGGCTTGGGAGGAACTTGGATTTGAGTCCCACTGGTAAAGGGCAGGGCAAGGTATATCTCAGAGAAACTTGGCTCAAGGAGACCATTGACTTCGTGCCAGGAATTCAAGGTCCGGCAGCGGCCTACCCTGGTATCAACCAATGAAGAAAAGTTGTTCCTCTAATCGGGAGATATGCTATACTCTGCCCTATTGCGGACGTACTCCGAGAGGCCTGATTAATGGATCTTCAGCCTCTCATTTCGCTATCCCTATTACCTTGCAGCAGGAGGACTGAACTAACAGCCATCCTAGACTTCGGCACCATCAGTTGCCTTCTTGACTACATTCTGGCTGCCAACCTTTGAGTACTACCCCAACAAGAAGCACACCTTGCTTTGCTGCATATGGTAGATGGAAGCATCCCTTCTATGTTCAGACAGATGCCTCCAATAACGACATAGGAGCTGTCCTGTCCCAGAAGTTCACTGAGAAACAATTGCCACATCCATTACACTCCTGCAAGCTCACCCTCTCCGGATGAAAGTATGATTTGGGTGAGAAAGAACTGTTGGCCATCAAAAGTGCTCTGGAAGAATGGAGACATAGGCTTAGGCGAGCAACACACCATGTTACAGGGTATACAGATCACAGGAACCTAGAATATTTCTGTATCGCCAAATGACTACGCCTTTGCCAGTCATGGTGGGCTCTGCTATTTTCTAGATTTCACCTCAATATCATCTATAGACCTGTGTCCAAAAACGGCAAGTCCAAAGCTTTATCTCACATGAAGGGGTCATTGATCCCATCAGACTCAAGGCAGCATGGTCCAATTCTAAATCAAGAGCACTTTCTGGCTACTCAATACTCGTTGCTCAATACCATCCAGAAGTTTCGCCATCCTGTGCCCCCTGAAGCAGCACATCTGTCATACCACAATTCCTGCAACCAGGAGCACTTGTGTATCACCAGCATCATGTAGCCGAATTACGTATTTAGCCAACTCACACGAGCTTGACTTGGAGCGAGCTGGAAAGAATCTGAAGCTAACTGGCATTCTAGCGCTGCTGAAAACTAGATATTACACAAATAACTTGCTTTTAATGAAGAACAGGAAACAGGAACTTGTTCTTTAAAAGAAAAAAAAGTAAGATTAAATACTTTTTAAAATTCTAGAACTACTTTGGGTAACTGGGTGAAAAAAAATATATAACTGCTTTGGAAGAGGGATTATTTTAGTTACTCTATGGCATATTAACAATTATTTGAAATAATAATCTTGTGCTTCTTGTGCATCCCAGAAAGAAACTCATTTGCATTCTTAATATTTGAATATTTGTAACATTTTAACTGGTGCATAAAACAGATGATTTAGGTGATTGTGCAATATTTTCAAAGCATTGATTTTTGGTTCTATCTACCTTAAATAATGCTATATTGCATGTTAAGGCAAAACCTAGATATTGTTTTTGTCCAACTATTTTAAAATGGCATTTACTTTTAAGTTTAATTACATGTGTAATTTATATATTTTAATAACAAGTCACGGCTCTGGCCTCAAACCTCTGAAGCGGCTAATTTCAGACTCCATTGACTTGCATTAGACTGAAGTGTATAAAAGGAGAGATGCTTCGCTTGCATTACATTAGTTCACGCATGCAGCCGATGGCATCACTCTGCGTCAGGCTTTATGCTGCTGAGTGCTATGGACGCCCGAGGTCTTTCTGTGTTACATTGTGGAACATTTTGTCACGTGGAGAGGGGATATTGAGATCTCCAGCTGGTAAAGTTTCCCTGTTTGTGATATTCCTATGTGTGACTCCGTGTAGATCTGGCTCCCAGAGTTCACCTCCAGCCTGTCATCTGGAGATCAGAAGATATATCGAGGACTACGAATATGTTCAAGACGGAGACGTTATTATTGGAGGAGTGTTCAGAGTAAATAACTTAATAAATGATTATCTTGAGGATGGAATCATAACTATGATGGCTTGTATGAAGTAAGTAGAAAAACTTTACAATACAGAAGTCAGGAATGGTTTAGATAATAAACATGATGAGGAAGGAGAAAGGAACATTTAAATGCATAAAGTGATTTAAGAAAGTACAGGAGAGGAGTTTATTCCAGAAGAGCAGAAATTTTAGAACATATTCTCTGTATACCCTGTAAAGTTCTTCTTTGTAGAAGAGTCCACAGATCCAATAAGTTGGCTTTTGTTTTTACTTTTCCTGTGATAATTGTTAGCCTAGATAGTCCTAGCTTGTTTTGAATGCTGTAAGGGTGTGGAGGGGGTAGAAATGTGCATGTATGTTCACTAGACACATGGTCTACTCACACACCAGTAAAGGGATCTGGACTTCTATGACTTTTACTCTTTATTTTATATGCGTATTACTTACTCCATGGGGCAGTCATGTTTTGTCTCAAATAATGGTTGAATAAGACACATAACAATGTGGGCTTACAGAAAAATACCCGTGGAGGTCCTTGCTTTACTACAATGTATCTGTAAGATGTGTTAATAAATCGTCAGGCGAGGAAGATCCCCTGGCGGCAGGAATCAGGATTAATTGTAAAGGAGCAAAACATGTATTGGGGAGACCGGCTATGACTGCAGTAGGTAAGATGCAGGTGACGAGTATGTGAGACAAAGATTTAGTTGACTCAGGGAGCGTTAAAAGTAAATGAAAGACTTTGTATGGATAAATCTTGCAGCCATCTGAGTTCACTGAAGCTCAACCTCAGGGGAATAGCGGCTGATACAGGTGAAAACCTACCAGCGGGGCTAGTGATCACCTCACTACAATCAGTTGAGAGTCTAAGCATCACGTTACTTTCCACAAAGTCTCCATATATGTTGAATGGGTTCTTCTTTGCCTTTTGTTTTGAATATCTTTACAGTACATTCCTACAGCTGCAAATCAAATAATTTAAAATAATCTAAAATAAAGCACATTTGTACTACTTTCACAGCCCTATTCCAGTTTTCTACAAAAATCTTTTGACCTTTATATTTGCCATTGGGGAGATCAACAGTCATCCGGAAATGTTACCAAATATCACTCTAGGATATCATTTATTTGATTCATGTTCTAATGAAAAAAAGACTGTAAAAAGCGTCCTTCAGATATTATCTGGACCAGGAAAGACCGTCCCTAATTACTCCTGTACTAAACGAGGGACCCTGGCTGGTTTTATTGGGGATGAACTTTCCGATACCACTATACCCATGGCACAAATCCTAGGGCTGTATGGGTACGCACAGGTGAGCAGAATATGCACCGTTAGTACAATCGTTTAAATCTCTTCAATAGATATTAGTTACCTCAAACCCTGCACTCCAAACCATCAGCC